>LUGF01018324.1:8417-23087 GCA_001625245.1 Calycopis cecrops | reverse complement strand
TTCTGAGATAAATATTGTTAAAATAGAGCAAGGACTGGTATTCAGTCAATACACCACTTGATTCAAATCAATTCACATACTAGATTCATTAGTAAAACATGGACAGTGATAATCTAGCAAAACAGGTATCTTTATCAAAACTCACCTTTTCGTCTTCCAGTAACTAACCATATATTAAAACCACAGAATATAAAATTCTATTTCCCAACATCCCCTCTGAATTTTATATTTAATTCAGTGCTCTAACACCATAACCTCCATCCACATTAAAACCCAATACTATATCTCCTACCTAACATTACATCTAACTATATATATATAGTTATCCCCTAATCAAACAAATTTAATCAAATTATTCCAACAATTGTTAATATAAATTTAATACGCATTAATTTGTAGTTTGAAGAAGTCGAGGCATTGACTGCTATCTACGCGGAAGACTGGAGTACCGAAACCTCGTCTTCTAATTCCTATAATATCCGAATCAAAGAAAATGACAAAGAAGTTATATTATATGTTACTATGACACCAGAGTACCCTTGTCAAGGACCCCCTAAGTACGAAATATCAGCACCCTGGATGGATCGGAAGGCTAAAGAAAATCTTCTTTATTCTTTAGATGAAGTGTATCTGTAAGTACGTACTTAGTGCCTCCTAGTTTTAACTGCTTAAATTTTAATATACTGTAACTAACCTAACAGACAATGATTGTAATTTGTTTTAAAATATTAAATCAGGTCTCAAAGAAATGAAATCAGAAATTTTTAGATCTAATGTTTCCTTTGCTTGCTATATAGTTTGTTTAAGAGGGTTATCGGTAAAAAGTGCCAAAATTGAGTTTTTTAAGGCAAATTACTCGTAAATGGAAATAATCTATTGAAGATCAACTTTGGTTCCGCATAGCACAAATATTTTTTATTAACTTAAACAATAAAAATATTTGTGAGCTTATAAATGACTAACTTGGCGTAATTCAATAGTAACTGAAATTTAATTAAATAAAATCTAACATAATAATGTTTATTTTTTTTTTGGTGATTTTATTAATCGAATATCGTGTTAATAAATGAGTAAATTTCTGAAGTTGTTCCACATTTATTATCATGAGAAAAATGATGTTTTATTTTGGCAAAATTTAAGTTACAAAAATATTTTTTTTGCCGAGTTTAATGAAATCAATTTACTTTTCTATTGCATAAAAAACCTATAGCAGTATATTTCCTAATAGTAGGTATTTTTTAGGTATCCACAATCCACTGCTTATATTCGTAATTTCATTTCGAAAATCAGTCTTTTCGAAAACATGAGTTCCAAATATACCTTTTTCTTCGTAAATAATAATAATTTTCAATTACTTCCTCTGCCACACGATGGACCCGGCACCCGCATGGTGAATCCATGGAATGCTAAGAAGTTCGTCTCTATAAACTTTACAGATCCTATAAAAATATTTGTGCTATGCGGAATGAAAGTTGATCTTTAATAGATTATTTCCATTTATGAGTAATTTGCCTTCAAAATACTCAATTTCGGCACTTTTTACCTATAACCCTCTTAAGAGAAAGTTCCTGAGATAAATTTCAGGGAAAATCCAGGATCCTGCAATGACTCTATATTCATTTGGCCTCAGCATTCAATGAATTGGATAAAAAATTATATTAAGTATCATTTTTTTATAGTGAAAATGTTGGTGAGACAGTTATATTTCAATGGGTTGAGAAAATAAGAGAAGTTTTACAGCTCATAGTACCTGAGGCAAAAAATAAAGAGGATAATAACGATAATATAATTGAAGAAACACTAGATTTATCTGAGGTATCTACATTACATACTATTCATATAAATAATATCTATGCATTGTCACAATGTGAATTGTCTTTATATTTTATTTCGTTTGTGAGAACCTAGGCAGGCCTAAGTGACCTCTATCCAGTCTTTTGGTTGTTGATGATGTTTGTGTTATAATGTTAGATACTTTAATACGTTGAATGATATTTAACATTATTGAATATATTAATTTCAGCTAGATATAAAGTGTCCGGATATTACTCACGGAGAAGTCATTTTTGATAGAAAAAGCTCATTTCAAGGCCACGCTGCTGAAGTACACAGTATTGAAGATGTAAAGTAAGTTGTTTCACATTAAATTTAACATGACTATCAGTCATAATGTCAGTTACATTGATCAGAAAATCAAAGCCATATGAAGACCGGAAGTCTGATTAATGAGAAAAATTGTGCTATGTGTACAAATTTGAAACAAACTACTTGAATCATAAGTTAGTATGTCTACAATGTGGAGTATTACAATCAAAGTACTAAGTTCTGTTACCAACTTCATCCATAGCTTCTAAAGTTAATTCGTAAACAATTTATCTATTATTAGAGAGCAAGAATTTTTATTGCTTGACCCCATAGTGGGTTTTTACTTATGTACGGAAATTCTTATATTGCAGTGCTGTTTTATTAAAATTGAAGCAAAACAAAAAGATATTGAATGCTACACACAACATGTACGCATATAGAATAGAAAGGAAGAGTGGTAAAGGCCCGGCTATACTGCAAGACTGTGATGACGATGGGGAGAGCCATGCTGGCAGTAGAATGCTGCATTTACTGCAAATACTTGATCAGAAAAACACACTGGTTGTTGTGTCTAGATGGTAAACAATATTCTTACTATATTATAGCAATATTTTGAAAGATAAAGCGGTGGAGCAAGAGTGTGATGGATTTTATTAGTTACTTTAGATCCTTTAGTAGGCATTTTTTTCTATTGCGCAAAATCATGCATAACATTGATTTTGATATCAGACCAGACATGCCTCTCGCATTTATCAACCTTGTATAAATAGTAGAATAATAAAATGAATAAGTAGAATAAAATAATAAAAGGGTACATAACCAAATGCTTGACTTAAGTTAGAAAAGCTAACTTAATTCAATGATATGCAAAGTTAAGACACAAATATTGTATACTATTTAATAATAGCACAAGAACATCTTATTGATTTACTTCACGATATTGTTAAAAGATAAGTAACTGGCCGAATTTTTAAGATAAGGCTAAAGATCAAGTCAAAAGATCAGTAGATATTTGAACTTATCAAAGTTATTTCAGTTTCAAGATACTAAATACAAGCAGTAGCTATATTTATAAATAAAGTAGTTGTATGCTGCAGTGCAGCGGAATTGGGCTGGCACAACTGGGGAAGTACCTCTCGCTCACACGATGAAGGCAAGTGACTGCTGTTCTGACGTGTTTCATGTTTCCCTTTCATCTTCCTTCAGGTTGGCCATAGAAGGAGGGGAACGCATCTGTATAACCTCTATTCAGGTGCCCTTGTGAGTTGGTAGTTAACAAAATGGCTTCGAATGATCGTTCGTTATCTATATCTGGTATTAAAAAAATCTTAAAACTCATATATGCCTATAGAATTAATAGGAGGTAATGCAATTACTATTATGATATCTAATTGACCTGGTTTTTCGGAAGGATACATCTCATGGCTAGAGTCATAACATGCTCTGACGGGGCCCTGTATAAAAATTGGTTTGGCGGCCCTTATGAAGGGTAAAGATTTCTCACATGACAAAAATTTATGTTTGTTTACGCACGTTGGGGGCCCTTAAGAAGGGTAAAGATTTCTCACAAGAGAAAAATAAATGTTTGTTTACGTACGTTGGGGGCCCCCGTGGCCCCGAATAATTGGTACGGCAGATACGGCTGTAGCTACGCCTCATGGCACATAATATTGGCGTTAAGTGATGACTATGCTCTCGCTATAATATAATATATAAATCTCCCCAGTTAAGTTTCTACTAAATGGCAACGCCAGCTTATTCTCTGTTAGGGCAGCTGTTTGTGGACGTCGGCTAGCTACTATAGATTAACTAATATCGTCGTAGCCGCATTTACTCTACGGCGGCTATCTCTATAGACTATCCATCTGCGCAGGGCATATCGTGGTACTCAGGTACCTACATACTCTACTCCCTCATTCTTATATTCCGCTGGCACGGCAACCGACTGGAAATAAATTAGTTGCAAACCGGACGACTTAACTATTTATTTATTGAATGTGTCATGTGAATGCTCCACTGCCGCCTGCGCTCTAAGGAAAAGTAGATTTTAAGAGGCCATTATATTGTTTTTATAAAAAATAAAAGTATAAATATTAAATAGGTACCTATGCATAGATATATTTTACAAAACATTGTTTCATATCCACAGGTACGGCGGTATCCAACTAGGCCCGGACCGGTTTAGACACATCAACAACGCGACGAGACAGGCCATCAAGCAAGCTGGCCTGCTTAAGAAATGACGAACGGGGAAAACGTGGTAAAAGGAAGTACGATACCAAATGTCTTCGTGTATTGACTTTTTCGGACGGCAATGTAGCCCGTGCGTTAAAGGAACACTAAACATTATTTCTATCCGTGTGGTCTATCGAGCCAGCTATACCTATCCGAGTTAGAAAATGTACCGTAAAAAAGTACCTTGATAAAAGAATCTCAAGATTTAAGCAATAAATTTTTGAGGATCTTTTTCTTGATTGATGGTGACATAGATATCGTAGGTTAAATTAAATATTTTTTTCGTTCAATCTTATACAGACTTTTAAATTGTTAATTAGTGTTAGTAATACTTTTACATAGAGGCGGAATCTCTAGCAAAGGGCCGGTTTGGCCTTCAGTAGGCCCCGCACGGAGCGAGACGCCGAGGACGGCCGAGGAAACGTTGGCGAGACGATCTCGATGCCTTCGAGAAAAGCTGGTGGGAGAAGACAAAAGACCGGGATGGTTGGCGAAGTTTGGGGGACGCCTTTGCCCAGCAGTGGGAACATAGGCTGAATAAAAAAAAAAGTATTTCGTACCCAAAGGGTAAGAACAGGATCCTATTTCTGAGGCTCCGCTGTCAGTCTGTTTGACACCAGGTTGTATCTTATGAACCGCGATAGCTACGCAAAGGAAATTGTCACAGATGGTGTCGCTATAAGAACAAATACTTAAAATTGGTAAATTATATACTTGTTTGAGACTTTCGTGTTTATTACACATATTGTAATTACTTTACGGGTTTTAACACGGTAAAAATTAAAGGCCAAAAAGGGCAAAGGTATACCTACCTATATTTTGGCCTTTAATTTTTACCGTTTTAAAACCCGTAAAGTAATTACAATATGGTAAATTATAATTATATCACTAAAAAAAGACAACAAGCTTATATGTATGGTTAGTTCATTTTATATAAAATGTTTGCAGGCACCTGCAAATATAAATTTGTCAAATTGTCAAGTTAAATAAGTTGTATATAAAACCTTATTATAAGAAGACCTGTTCTAACCTGTAGATATTTATTTGCTATGCCCATATAATCTTACCCCTTTAGCCGATTAATATATTTACCAATAGGTTGCATCCACGCCAAAAATTACTGAACCATATTCAGAACCACAAAACAGTTTAGAATACAAAATTCAGTGGCGCCAAAATATAATGAGCACAAAAATGTAATTAAAATTAAATTGATACCGTAATTTTGTAATACCTATAGGCTGCCCTAAGTCGTTCTATAGACCTGTACCTAAATGTATAATGACTGTTAGATTTGACCGTACACAATGTATACACTTTTAAAAATCTTGAATAAAGTAGTGATATTATAGAATCTTTATTTCTTTCATTGTAAGAATGATTTATCTCAATAGGTATAGCATTGTGGGTAAACGAGCAGTCACCAGCCGCCAAGTGGTCACCGACGCCCACCGAAGACGAACACCAGGTTTCACAGGTGGCTAGCGCGCCTCTGTGATCACCAAGCTCACATCATCACCACCTATGCCGGACAGGGCTACCCATACCATAGGCTTGGGGGGAGAGGCCAGACTAATGACTAACTCTTCGATATGGAATCAGCTACCCCCCTCGGTATTTCCGGACCGATACGACCTAGGGATCTTCAAGAAAAGAGCTTATTCTTTCCTCAAAGGTCGGCAACGCATCTGTTAGACCTCTGGTGTTACGGATGTCTGTGGGCGTTGGTGTTCACTTTACATCAGGTGACCTAACTGCTCGTTTGCCTCCTATGCTATAAAAAAAAAAGAGCAGGTCAGCTGGGAGGTCCTCCATCCGTCCCTCTGAATCAGCAGTCGGCGGCGTGGATTGCGGACTGGCGCTTTTTGGCGGATTTGGAGTACTGGAGACAAAGGTCCAGATAAGAACCTGACTCCATTGCACCTGGGCCCCTCCTCCATACGTAAATGTATTCTTCCGCGCCAACAATAAAAAGAAGAAAAAAAGGTGCATTGTCTCTAAGTGAGATTTGATGTGATTGGTCACGATCCCCTATAATGCAAAACGTGATATACGGGCCCCATTTTAGCGTATTGACTGAGGGGCGACAAAGCCACTTACACAAACCAAACTTGCCTATTTTTTTATATTATAAAGTCGTAGACGAGCAGTCTGAACCATTTTCGTGATTTACGACGCGATGCCCCTAGACATATGCATTTAGGTTGTACAGATAACGCACCGGCCCTTCTTCCTCCTCCCTCTACATGGACCACCAGCTACTTACACACCGCACGAAACGGGACAACACAGCTGTCACTTTACGCCATTATCGTGTAAAGCGAGAGGTACCTCCTCGGTCGTGCCAGTCCTCTTACTAAATAACCTATAACACTAATTAAAACAAGAACATAAAATCACAGACGCGAAGTAGACTCATAGCCTGGTTAATCAATAAGAGGGTATAGACAATAACAATTACTTTTTAGTACAACGAAAACTAGCAGCCGGAACCATTTGATGACATTGGCCAACAAACATGAGCATAATCGGTATGCAGACGTATTGACCTCCATCCCTTCCAATGGGCCACCAGAAAACCACGAACCGTACAAAACGCGAGAGAATAGCTGTCACTTTGTTGCTGTATCATGTGAGAAAGAGATACTTCCTCTAGCCGGCTCTCTATCTGATATCCACTCTGAAAAGGTACTGTTTAGTGTTCTAAATTTTGAACGTTATCTTAGAATTAGAATGGACCTTCGATACATGTAGCAGACGATAAGGATTTTTTAATAAACAAATAACGTTGATAAATATCTACTACCACTTTGTACTGCAATTATATACAGAAAATTTATCATAATCAAATGCAGCATCATTTTGTCTATCCATCCATCCATTATTTTATTTCCTTGTTGTTAAATAATGAAATAAAATGATAGGGAGGGATTAAAATAAATAACTTCAAAATTCCAGACTTAGGGCAAATAAAATTGTATATATACCCTTCTAAAATATATTAAATGCTATGCTGCTAATGCTAATCTAAAATATATAAAATAAATATGTAAATGCCGAGTCACGATTTCTATATTTTCTGATTCCGCGTTTTACTATCTGCTGTCTTCACTGTAATGCACTTTTTGTCCATAAATTTGAGTAATTCCTGAAACAAAAAATGTTTAGTCCTGTAATATTTCTTGCAACAGAAGAAAATCTAAGTATCTACTTATCTACCTATACTTATTAGTTAATCCGAAACTATATAAAAAAATTAACGACCAGTATACGAAAATACTTTTTTCAAACAAGTTAAATAGCGAAAAAATGTATTCATGCCTTGTACCGGGCGGCTACACGTACGGGGTGAATGACCCGGGCCGACTAAGGGCTCCAGGCGCTCGATAAGCTAAGGATACGGCGTGTACTAAGTGAGAAAAAACTTAATAAATCCTGTGGCTAATTTATTGCTCCGATTGATCTGATTTTTGTTGCGTAACCTGGAAATGATACACGACATATGTGGTTTCATTTAATGCCTCTCGCTTTATCAAAATTGTATAGTGCTCAGTACATTCATGAGCATTAAGTATATACATTCATTTATTTTTCGTGATAACAATCATATTATTTCAGATTTTAGACTATATTTGACCATAATTTGATCCGTAATTAGTAGTTCAGTATGTAGTATTAGTCTCTCAAACTAAAGCCTGGTTCGCATTGGTCGAGTAATTTAGTCTAGTAGAGTATCGATATAGTAGCTAAACTACTCGACTCGACCAAATGTCGTTCGCACCTTGAGCGAGTACAGTTCATAAGTCATTTGAGATCAGCAAGATGAACAACGTAAAACGCAACGGTTATCATAATTAAAAATAATATTCTTTTGAAATAAAATTGATTACCTACTAACCTGATGTTTTTTATTGTCAATTTAATTTCTCCGGGTATATTTAATTCTTTTTATATCTCTTATATCTTAATATGCACTTTGTTTTATTTGTTTATTTTATAAAGTGGCGACTTCATGTTCCATAAACATTCGTTTTCCAAATATTTGGAACTCGACACTTATAATTAAAGAGTATAATAATATTAATAGGGGAATAATAATTTATGAGATTAATAAAAACAAACTATGGATACTTTGACAGCTTAATTCGACCTTTGGACTAATCACTCGATCAAATCGACGTGTTCGGACCTGTTCACCAGCGATCAAGTGAGCGCGGATGCATGGTGGGGGGTGCTACTCGCCCGAAAAAAATGGAGTGAAATCTATCGACTTGACTAAATTACTTGACTAATTACTCGACTAAATTTTTGGTGTTCAGACACGTTTAGCTACTAAATTACTCTCTACTCGACGAAACTACTCGACCAATGCGAACAAGGCTTTACAGTAAGTAATTAAGTATATTAAGTTCATGGGCTCCAGGCGCATGTGGCTATTTGACTAAACGGACAGACCTGAAAAAACTGCAATACATCATGACGCAGTACATTGCAGCTGAATCGGGCTCTTACTGAAGTTTTCTGCAATATATTGATGTACTCTTAGTCTAGATTTTTAAAGCAGCGACTACACGGATTATTTTTTGGTAGTGACCAAAAAATAATCCGTGTAGTAAGTAAATTTGTCTAGTGAGCCAAATTTTAAAGTATGGAAGTAAAAGTCAACCCAAGGGTGATTTTTTTACGTAAAGGAGCACGGAGATCGCGGACGCCGGCGCCGTTCTTTCGAGTCATATACAAAGTTCATATAGGTACCGCTTGCGACGGCAACGATTATCGTTATCCATGCGTTTTGTTTTTTTGCATAGGACAAACGTATTTCATTTCTTTTATTTCATCGAATGTATTATCGATTCTGAAAATTTGGCGGGTCTTCAATAAATAACCCTATACTTAGGTAGTTTCATAATTCAATTTTAAAAAGTTACCTTAGGGTTGTATCTGAAGCCGTTTGCAATAAGGTCTTTGTGAATGACATCTATATTAATTGGTTCGTATCTCAATATGGCCGCCCTCAGCATGCTCCGGCACGACACGTAGTTGTGAAACGCAATGTGCAAGGGAAGCCTGCATGAATGCACCTAAAAATAATTTAAAGGTCATGAGAATAACAAATTCAATGCTCCTGCGAGACCCCTGGTTCAGCGGTCTATAAGCAGGAATGGTTAGTTTTCTCCCAAAAATAATAGATCTAAGAACTAGACGGTTAAATTATTATTTTTATAGTATAAGGAGGCAAACGAGCAGTGGAATAAGGTAATACAGATGTGTTACCCTCTTTCCTCTTTCTTTCTCCATACCATTTTGCATTGCAAGCGTTTTCGCGGCTTTTATAAATTATGAATCTTTAATTTGGAAATTATCAGAATTTTTTTATTATCAAATACTTATCAGAATTAAAAACAAAAAATTGTATAAGTTCCTTCATCACAGATAAACATTCTGGAGTGGCTTTTGAAAACTTGGAAAATAGTTCATTTCATATTGTGTACATGTTTGATGCACATGTATATAATGAGCTACTAAAATACTAAATGGAGGAGGAGCCTTTGTTTGGTTAATAATTTCAATAGCTCATAATAAGTTTTAAATGGTGCATATATTCTAAGCAGAGATATGACCTGCCGATAAGTAAACTAGTAAAATACCTTGGCCTTCTCTCGTGTCTGGAACACCCAATCATCAGGAGAACAATAAATTGCCTTTATATCTGGTTGTTCTTTTGTTTCTTTATATAAATTTTCCTTATTCAAGTCCAGTTCTTCAATTGTGGGTTCTTGTTGTTTATGAATAGTGGTAATTTTTTTTGTTGCTTGTTCATCTATTTTTGGCTTTTTTGATGTTGATGGTATTTCATCGAGAACACACTGCTCTACAACTGGATGCGTTTGATTATAAAGGTATGTTAACAACTGTATGGCTGAAAATGACCAGTCATCATCATCATCATCTGCAGTTATATAATTTTGTAAATGAATAATATTGTGGGTCAAAAGGACCTGACTGGTACTGAAGTGAAGTGACGGCTGTCCTGTCACGTTTTGTGTTAAAAGTAAGGAATAGTCTCCAAAAACCCAATCCCATATGCACACCATATGCACACTGGATCTTTTACAGACATTAATAGTCAAATTAATAGATTCCAATTGCATCTTTGTGCATTTATAGGCGTTTTAGTATCGAGCAACCATCTAGGAACTCGCCTAATTACGTGAGGGATTTGAAACGGAGTGAAATCACTACATAACTTGATGTCATGATGCATTGCATCCAAATTAAGCTGGCACGACGGGCTGGTACCTGTCGGTCACACAAACTTCTAACATTTTATTGCTTTGAGAAAGAAAATGGGATATTGTTCCTAAGAGGTACCTCCTATTGATACGGCATTTTATACTATTATTATTATTATAATATTAACTAGGGATTGGTATGAAATTATTGTATAATTCTTACCTCTTTTTCTTTTAATTGGTTTTAGACCATATTTTTCTAATTCCTTGTTTCTTGCAGGAGTAGTCATTGACTCGTAATGTAACATTGGTGTAACATTATCTGTTTTTATTATATATTCATCATTTACTGGAGGAGTATGAACTACAGATTTATTGCTTAGATCTGTTAATTTAAGGGGTGTAGATTGTGAAACACCATTTTTTCTATGAGCTTCTGTATTCTTGCAAATACTTTTAACTTCAACATTTGGCAAGTGACTATCACTTAAAGATATTGTGTTTATATTTTCTTCATCTAAGAAATTATTTACAGACGTATTGTTTTTCTTAGCTCTCTCAGGAGAGCAAATTAGTAAAGATTTTGCAGATTCACAGCTTAAATTTTGTTCATCGCTATTGTTAGATAATAATTCATTCTCTATTGTACCATTTTTTTTTCTAATACTGTCTGATGTGGTTGCAATCATATCACATAATTCATCATAGTCTATTGATACAGCTAATGATTCATTCTCTATTGTATCATTTTTTTTTCTAATACTGTCTGATGTGGTTGCAATCATATCACATAGTTCATCATAGTCTATTGATACATTGTTTTGCTTTCCAAGGCTTTCACTACTGTGATATGTTTGAGTGGATAATTCTGGACTTTGAGTTAAATCAATAGTGTCATCATTATCATCCAAGCTTGTATTGCTTTTTACCTCCTCATTGTCACTTAAAACTAAATTAATATTGTCTTCATCATTTGGCATTTTGGCACTAAAGCAGTTCTTTATAAGGCTTATTTTATCATATGATGTTTCTTCTGTTGAAGACTGAATCATTTCTTTCGTTGTATCAGTGTCTAGCACATTATCTTTAACTAAAATATTGTTGCTTGTGTCACTATCATAAATGATAATTGTATCATCGGCAGACTCTTTTGTATCAGATAGTTGTACTATTGGGAGTTCTTCATTTGAATTTGACGACTGAGTTAGATTTATAGTGACTGGTTCAATTACCTGATTATAGTTTGATTGTTCTATATTTATGTCATCTATATAGTCTTTTGATGAATAATTGTTAACTTCTTTTATGCAATCAACACTTTCAACCATACTCTGTGTAAGATCAATATTTTCTATAATCTCATGTGAATAGTCTTCATTTTTATCTTCATATAGAGGAGTAGAACATCTTTCTGATTGCACATAATTATTTTCACTTAACTTTATGTCACTTGTGAATATTTTAGATAGACATTTATTTTGTAAATTTCCATTATTCTCTAAACTCAGTTCAAAATTTTGCATATTCCGTTGGTTATAGCCAGATTCCACACATTCTGTTTCTTCCATAAAATCATCAATTTCTGTAATTGTTTCAGAAGATAATTTTGTCTGTGATTGAATATTAAAATGAAGAGTATTATTTATTTGTGCACTTTGTCTAAAGTTATCTTTCTTACAATATGCATCTCCACCTAAACTTGCTTTTTTAGTGCAGAGCTGCTCTTTTTCATCTTGTAAGGCATTTGAACCAAGAAAATCTTTTCTAGATATTTCCGGAAATACACACACCTCAGGTATTATGTTTTGCTCTTTATAACTTACACTACTAACACATTCAGTTATATCCATAAAAGACATTTTAATTATTTTACTTGTATTGGTTTTAATTACTGAATTTTGACTGTGAGTTGGTTCCTCTAAAAAGTACTCATCATCTTCAAATAAATCAGGAGATGCACTTCGAGTTCTTTGTGTAGCATCCATATTTTTATTTTTGTCTATTGGGTGCTCAAATGAGTTGTGCAATTGTTTCTTTTCAGAATCATTTATATGCAATGGGTCAATTTGGGTATTCATAATATTATCTTTAAATGTTTCTTGTGTACTCTCTTTACCACAGTCAAACAATATTTTCTTATTAATAATTTCTTGTGTTAATTGTAAAGGATTACTAAGAATGCAATCCAATTCATCCTGTGTGAAGTCATATTCATCAAATTTAAAATTACTGGCTTTAAGGTCAGGACTAATTGGTCTACCGGGTATTGCTGACCAGTCTTTTAATAAACAAGTTTTATGACTAGATTTCTCTATTAAATTATTTTCTATATAGAATACCTTAACATTTTTTATTTTATTGTAAGGAATATTTGATGATTTATTATAAATTTCATTGTCAGTATTTTCAATGATACAATTGGTATTTTCAATATTATTTAGGGTTGGATGGTTTCTTCTTAAAACTTCAGAATATTTACTGCATATGATATCATTTTTCTCACTGTCTGGTGTAGTTAGCAATTTATATTTTTTATTACTTACAGTTCTTTTACTGGGTTTTTTCAATACACATGTAGGTACTTTGAAACCATACTCTTGTAAAGTTGACTTAATTTTTTTTGTTCTTTCGAGAGCTGAAAGTGGTTTGTTTGGTACCGTTTCCACATCAAGTTCAGTTTCAGAATTGTGAAGAGATTTAGACAAGGCTATAGCTAATTGCAATTGCTCTGAATCTACATCTATACCTGAACTTTTGCACATTTGATCAAAATCTTTTGTATAAGTTACCAATTCATTTTTCCTCAACTTAACTAAAGTTCTAATGTCCCTTTGCCCTTTAATTTGTTTACGTTTTTTTATTGAATTAACTTTTCCTTTTGATACAGTTTTAGGCCCAGTGCAACTGTGTTTTTTCTCTTGAAAGTCCGAGAGACTCTCATCCATACCAGATGTTGAACAAAAATATTTGCTTATCACTCTATGATTAATATGACCGGCAACAACAAAAACGAAGATTATTTATGAAGCATTTTATTCTAACTATAATATTGTATCTACAATTTAATGTTTACCCACCTATCACTAAAACTTTCTAAACTCATCATTAGGTTCATATTATTTATCTGGTAAATCAGGTCTTTCATTATATTCGACGAGCTCTCTGATTTTATCAGCGCTTCTGTTACGCAAACCACTAGCAATCATTTGTTTTCTCTCCACTTCTCCTATAGGATCTTCATAAAAGATATCCAAAGCTTTCCTAAATTTGGACGTTGCACTAGAACATCTGTAAACAACATAACCTTTGTTAACATTTGTTGTACCTAAAAATTTTGTTATCTGTTTAAAATTTATAAAGTTCAACCTACTGATAAAATACCCCACAGAAAAGAGCAAAGCTACAAACAGCCAAACCAACAATATCTCTTGCTCGTCCTGCTGGTGTTCCTCTCAATTGTCTAGGTTTCCATTTTGATGTATTCACACCAATAGCCATTTTTATTTGAATTTTGAAGTCACAAAGTCACAAACTATGAAGTGATATGTCAATTGTCAATTGTCAAAATTCGAAACTCATAAGCATAAAACAGCGGCTACACGCTACACGGGGCTCTGGAGTCTGGACTCAAGAGTCCAAGGGCACTTCTGCAAGTTCCGTCCAAAGGAGACGTTTCATTTCTGGCCCGCATGATGTACATAAATCTGTAGATTGGCAAAAAATTGACTATCACATTAAAAATACAAACACATTTGTATTTGATTTGGTCATTTGGTTCAAAAATAAAAACAATCTCAATAATTACGATCAAATGTTAGACGACGAACTGTCAAGTTGACGTTAGTACTCAAATGTATGGGTATTAAACACTTCGTGAACCCAAAAACGAGGTAATTTTAAACAAAATTGTAAGTTGATTGCTGTTAAGTATATTTTTAGAAACTTGCTCACAACTGTACATCATGGAGGCCAAATGTCCATACAAAAATGAAACGTCTCCTTTCTATGGAGATGACGCGTTCGGAAAGATTTTATCAGTTGTCGGCTTTGATTATATACACGTCTAGATACCGCGTCAACCACCTGAAAGCGCCGTAAAACGTCTCTACTAGATCTA
>LUGF01018272.1:254020-279073 GCA_001625245.1 Calycopis cecrops | reverse complement strand
GGACTAACGAATTGATAGACTCGTTCATTACGGAGATTCTGTCATATTCTGCAAGTCGATATTCCACTTTTGTAGTCCGACAACCTTGCGAGCGAAGCTGTGGGCGTAAACTAGTTAAAAATATCTATAATTATTAATTATATTTAACTAAGCCAATGAAGGACGAAAGAGGACAACTTGTCTTTTTAAAGGCTAAATCATAAATAGAAAAAGATACAACTTTCTGAAAACGCCGCGATATAACGGTTTTCCTCGGCTTAATAAATTGTAAATTCAACGAACGTCTCTGATTTCTTAGTTCGTAAACCATTCAAATCCACGGTTAAATAAATATATTGAAGCTCTAAAACGTAGTTATGATATAGGAGGGCAAACGAGCAGCCGGAGCCATTTTCATGACTACCGACGCCCACAAACATCCGCATAGAGGCTATACAGATGCGCTGCCTTTCTTTCCCCTCCCACCTCCATGGGCCACCGGCTACTTACACACCGCACGAAACGCGACAGCACAGCTGTCACTTTACGCCAGTCTCGTGTAAGCAAGAGGTACCTCCCCGGTCGTGCCGGCCCAATTCGACTGCATGCAAGCATGCAGTGTGGCACTACCTCTTACCGAAGACTATCAGCGTACAAACATCACTGAATTGTATTGCTTCTGTATACCATTTTACATATTTGGTCTTATCACCCGTTTGGTCCTGCCATTACAAACAGCGTTTAACCTAAATAAAGGTTAGTTCCCTGGATGACGCTGGTGATAATTACTCGGCGAGACGTTAACTAATAATTATGTGTTACATTTACCACGTTTGTTCAAATAGTTTACACACAGATTAGATACATTGTGGTATTTGTTTAGGACGATTTGTATAGAAATGTCTTTTTAATTATGAACTCTAATTATGAGCTCTCTCTATCAATACATATAGAATCATCTCGATTCTATATGTATTGATAGAGAGAGCTGTGTTGTATCCGATTGGGCTCGAATAATCATGATATAGTAAGAGGTAGTACCACGCTGCATGCTTGCATGCAGCCGAAGTGGGCCGGCACGACCGGGGAGGTACCTCTCGCTTACATGAGACCGGCGTGAAGTGACAGCTGTGCTGTCGCGTTTCGTGCGGTGTGTAAGTAGCCGGTGGCCCATGGAGGTGGGAGGAGAAAGGGGGGCAGCGCATCTGTATAGTCTCTATGCAGATGTCTATGGGCGTCGGTAGTCATGAAAATGGCTACAACTGCTCGTTTGGCCCCTTATACCATAAAAAAAAAAAAAAAAAATTATATATTATGCAGGCGCGCTTAAAAGTCATATCGTTGTTTATGCTATTTGAATGTTATTTGGGTGGATGGATTAATTTTAGTTTTAGGATGATTTACGTTTCCAATATGCTATCTATAGATTGCTTCTGGTGGTAGAACTTTGCCATAAGTTCCATACGATGTCAAAATTTTACCTCCGATTATCAAATCAATTGATAAAAAGCATATTGAAAACGTTAATTGATTTGATCTGCAGTATGCGAACGGCTTGGCCTTCCACTATCACCTAAAATTTTAATTTCCACCGTCATCCCCCGGTTTTGGTCTACTGCCGTGCTTTTTAGGGTCAATTCACACCAAAAGCGCGGCGCAGCGAAGCGGAGCGCAGTTTATGTGTCATATGAATTTCAACTTTATAATAATTACTATAATACTTATTATCGCATGAGAAACTCGAACGAGACGCGCGGATTCGCGCGAAGTCGCTGGAATGCGCGAGAAGTCCCTGGAATGCTCCAGAAGTCGCGAGTATTCGATAATAAGTACTATAGTAATAAAAATAAAGTTGAAATTCATATGACACATAAACTGCGCTCCGTTTCGCTGCGCTTCGCCGCGCTTTTGGTGTGAATTGACCCTTAAGCGAATTTTCCCCCTGCGCATCACTTTCGGTATTTCCGACATATACAGATACGACTTATGCCTTAGGGACCTGCATAGGTTTATGATTTTTTTTTGTTTAGCCTATGTTGTAGCCCCACTGCTGGGCAAAGGCCTCCCCCAAACTTCGCCAACCATCCCGGTCTTTTGACTTTTCCCACCAGCTTTTGTCGAAGGCATCGAGGTCGTCCCGCCAACGTTTCCTCGGCCGTCCTCTGCGTTTATGAATTACAGACTATTAATTATTATTGTTTGACATTGGTTATCACTTATCAAGTAGCTACATGGAAGACTGATACAGAACAATGAACTATAAGTCAAACACTCAACCGAATGAACACCTTATCATTCATATACAGAGTACAATGAAATTAGTAGTAGTAAAGTAGTTGAAGTGAATGAAAGTATGTGAAATGAAATGGAAATGAAATGAATATTAGAGAAGACGAGTATTTCCTTTAGCGCGCTACCGAAATTGGACAGAAAACTGTTCTAATTATATCTACTAAGGTTAGCAAAAGATAGTAGTTTTAACAATATTGCACCATGCATTTACAGACTATTAAAGGTTACGCGGCACTTATTAAATAGAAAGCCAATTTCGTATGGCAATTATAACAGATTTGATAAAGATAGATAGAGATAGATCAAATCTTTAAAAACATTACATTGTGCCAAGTATAGGCCAAAAGTTAACCATATGCGTCACTTCGAGCTGTCACCAAAATTCACGCTTTACTAGAGATCACGCGACGATAAGACCAAGGGATCTTCAAGAAAAGAGCTTATTCTTTCCTCAAAGGTCGGCAACGCATCTGTTAGACCTCTGGTATTACGGATGTCTGTCTGCGCTAGTGTTCACTTTACATCAGGTGACCTAACTGCTCGTTTGCCTCATATGCTATAAAAAAACGCCTGCTACCGCAGTAATGAAGCAATAGTGAACTGAAACAACGTGGTCTGTCATGAATAATGTTTCCCCATTTAATTGTACAGGTCAAATTCATATAACCAATTGCTACGTTATTAGGATAATTACTCTAAAAAACAACATAATTGCGAAAAGCTGTACGATTCCTTGAACTGGATAACGAGTATTCAAATAACATTCCAGTTTTATTAAGGTTTTAGCCCAAGGTGTGATGGTACATAATATTAAACGCATGTATTGAGGTCCCATTTACGTCTCCAAAGCTGTTTAAGGATTTCATAAGCCGCTAAGAGAATAAATTGAAATTTATTACGAGGATAATAAATATTTGTGTAAACGCGTGTTAACCTGTGTAAAGCTTGTAAGGACACTCGAGGAGTGCATTCTTATGTTATGTGTACAACTATCTAGTTAAAACCCTATCAAGTTTTTGCCTATAATTTGTATAGAGTTTTTCTTAAATAGTAAGAAAAATTAGATAGAAGAAAAGTTTATCAAAGAGTACCGGGCTATGACGTACGCTAAACGTTTAAGTTTTATTTGTTACCCTAGCTGCGCCCCGCGGTTTCACCCGCGTAAATTTCGATCCCGTGGTAAATAAAAAATCATCCCATGGAATTTCATAGGAATTTTTTTTTATAAAAACTTTCCTATGTGTTAATCTATGTTCCTCTCTATGTGTGTGCAAAATTTAATGAAAATTGGTGCTGCAGTTTTTACTTGAAGGAGTAACAAACAAAGAGACACAAACTTTTGCATTTAAAATATTAGTAGGATTAGTAGGATACCTAATCGATAATATACCATTAATCACCAATCATTAGATAAATAGCACAGCACAGACACTCACGACACAGATAACTAGTTTCTTAATTCACTACACAGGTCCTTCGACCTTGCTAAGGGATATTGACGCGGCAATTCATCATTTTGTGCCTGTATACTGTTGACCTTAATGACCCTAATAACCGATCTCGTCACTCGCCTAACCCAAATCTGCCAATAAACAGAATTGATCTGTTATACAATAGCATCAGAGACGGCTAAAATGAATAGTATCTAGGAATACGAACAGGGACGTATTAGTTAACTTATGAACTTGCTATATTAGAGCCAGGGCTGGATTCACAGGTTCCTATGAAGGTCCAGGTTAGCGTATTAGATACGTAATTGGCAAATAAACTGGAGCTGTTTTGCAGGTCCCTGAAGTAATTAATTAAAAGAATACAATAATTATATACACAAAATATTAGAGTTAAGTATCGATTATTTAGTTAGGAGTTAATAGTTACCAACCAGAAAGAAATGTGGCATGCCACTACGGAGCATCTTTTTCTGGCATCCCAGGGGAATGCCTTTGCACACGCTACCCAGGAGCCCGGGTGGCTCAACCGGGCAGTGTCGGGCTCGAAAACGAGGATGCACTACCGACTAAACCCTTGCGGGTGTCTTTAGCCGCTTTCAACGAAGGGTCTGCAAGCAACAGGATCCCTCCAGTGACAGGCTGTTTTCATTAAAGAGGCCAGACATCTCCTCCTTGGGGACTGTCCGGCTGCCTTTGAACAGTCCCTACTACGACATCAGAACTGTACAAAGGGGTCCGGTTCACATCCTGACCCCTGGCCATAATACTCCTAAGGAGCACGCCACGCCAATCGTCCAAATCCACGCCGCCGTCTGCTGATTCAGAGGGACGTGTGTAGGACCTCCCAGCTGCTCTGCTCTTAGTCTTGCCTCTCCCCCCAAGCCTGCCCGGTATGGGTGGCCATGTCCGGCATAGCGTTGCGAATCACAGAGGCATGGAAACCCCCCCACCATGACGCGGTGGCATCACTTCAAGGGGATTACGATGTACCTGACTTAGGACCGAGAATACCTTAAAAATAATTGTCGTTGCGTTCGTGCGGTACCTCATGACATGACACATTATTAGAAGTTGAGTAGAAGTGTGGAGAAGTTAAATAGAGTTCAGTTGGTTCGACCGTACTGTACCCGAAGCTACGGTCTATGGTTTGACATAGCCACCAATAGAACACGAGCTTTCCGATCCACTTGCCATGGTTGCAGTACGGCCCTGGCTTTTAGACCAGTTCATAATAATTATCGTATTGCCGTTAAATGCCTCAACTATCCAGGGAATACGCCATAGGTACGTGTAAAACATTAAAAAAATGGACTCAACGAAATTGCATGTCATTGACCCCGCCAAGGGCGACTTTACCCTTTGTCTCTAACGCGCCAACGTTCAGAGGTCACTAAACATATCGCTTAATTATTTATGAACTCATAAAAACGTCTGTCACTGTTGTTTCGCTGTTGAAATGCCCGTAAAAAGATTTACCCGATTTTTATAAGTGCATATTATACTTTTTTTATGATATAGGGGGCAAACGAGCAGTTAGTGGCTACCGCCGCCCATAAACATCCGCAAAACTAGGTGTCTTGCAGACACGTTGCCGGACTTTTGCTCCATTGAAGTCGATTCGTTATACGAATAACCCTTGACAATTTAATAAGATGTAGATAATGCCATTGCAGGTAAATCGTGGTAAACCGCTGGTAGCATCTCAGAAGGCTTTCTAACTCTGTACTCAGGATTTCCGAAGACTACCTTCAGTCTTCGGAAATCCTGAACGTGTCGTGATTGTGAAGTTGAGTGAACTTACACGAGACTGGCGTAAAGTGACAGCGGTGTGCTGTCGTGTTTCGTGCGGTGTGTAAGTAGCCGGTGGCCCATGGAGGTGGGAGGAGCAAGGAGGGCAGCGCATCTGTATAGCCTCTACGCGGATGGTTGTGGGCGTCGGTAGTCATGAAAATGGCTCCGGCTGCTCGTTTGCCCTCCTATAAAAAAAAAAAAAAAAAAAAAAGACTAACAGAAAGTTATACTTTTAAAGACCTGACATATTTTATTATTATTAATTAATTGTATGGATGGTATTTTTAGGGATCTCTGGATAGCTGTGGATATCTTCTAGCTGGCACTGGTCGGCTAGTACAATTATAAAAATGCATAAAAATGACGAATGCTCTTAGTTAACCGTGCGTGTCTAGTACAAAGTAATGTGTGATTACTTCTTCATTTGCATGCATAGCATTGCATGAGTAAGGGACGAGGCTCCTCACGTGTACAGGGCCACAGCGCGGCGTGACGTGTCGGCCTTAGCTATATATTAGCTATAGTATTACGTTCATTTTACGTTTCCTAGTAGCATTTCCGTGAGAGAGGTAGTGCAGCCTAATGGGTATTCATATTAATAGCAATGTTAAGATTTTTTTTTTATAGCATAGGAGGCAAACGAGCAGTTACGTCACCTGATGTAAAGTGAACACCAACGCCCACAGACATCCGTAACACCAGAGGTCTAACAGATGCGTTGCCGACCTTTGAGGAAAGAATAAGCTCTTTTCTTGAAGATCCCTAGGTCATTTCGGTCCGGAAATACCGAGGGGGGCAGCTGATTCCATATTGAAATGGTGCGTGGGATGAATAGTTAAGTTTCTCGTTGGCCCCCTTATACTATGAAATAAAATGTTTGTCACGAGCTCTGTGTAAAATAGAGGTTTCATTAGCAGCTATAACTTTATTCTTCTTTATATTCTTTATCTTTATTTTATTAGCTGCTACTGTTGGTGATGACGATGGCCATAACAATAATTGTTAAATTAGTTATTATACTCAGTTCTCATAACGGGAAGCATATCCCCATCTGTGGGTGGAGGGTCGGTCCCCATTTCGACCCCGACGTAGTCTCATCGCTCGAGCAGTCATAGACTCTCTTCGCTTCCACAGCAAAACTTCATGTCCGAAAAATATAAATTAACCTTATGTTTTTATTTGCAGGTCCTGTGGTGTCGGCGCTATGTAACAAGTACGGATGTCGCGCGGTGTGCATTGCTGGGTCGCTGGTGGCCGCCAGCGCCTTCGTGCTGTCCACCTTCAGCAAGAGCGTCACCATGATGATGATCACATACGGCCTCATTGGAGGTTAGTTTACACTTTTCTTTTTATCATAGGGCAGGGGTTCTCAAAGTGTGCGCCGTAGAAAGTGAAGGGGCGCCGTGAATCGATCTATATTATTTTCGCGAGTATCTTTTTGGTCGCTCACATCTGTGAAGAAAATAGCCTCGTAAAACTTTTCGACCAAAATAACACATACGAGATTTAGGGTAGGGCGCCGTGACAAAATACTAAACTTGAAACTGTCGCAAACTGAAAAAAAGATTGAGAACCACTGACATACAGGGATATATCCATTAGGATACCCACGGTTGTTTCGTCCAATGGCTCACTAGGACAAACCAAACGTGTAGCAAGCCAACATTTTAATACTGTGTCGTGTGAGCGAGAGGTACCTCCACGGTCGTGGTGGTGAGGTACCTCTACGGTCGTGCCGATCCCTTTCTACAAAGACACTACCTCCACTTAACCACAAACTAGTAGTAAAAGCTAGTGCACTCGGCACTCGCTAACATGATAGCGGCCGCGGCGTAGTGACAGCTTTGCTTTCTCTGTGCGGTGTGTAAGTACCTTTACGGTAACCGATGGAGAGGAGGTAATCGCATCTGTGTAGCCTTAATGCACTTGTCTACGGGCGTCAGTAGTTAGGAAATGGTTCCGGCTGCTCGTTTGATCCTATATACTATAAAAAACGAACAATAAGAGCCAGACCACCGTCGCCTATTAGCATCCGCATATGCAGGTACTGTCATCCTTCATCACCGCCACCACCGGCTGCTGAGTGACCGCACGAAACGCGCCAACATAGCCAATACTTTTAGGGGATATTCAAGCGATAATTAGGTACGACGTATACGTCCCGTCGTTCCTCTATATGATTAATTATTATTTATTTTAATAATCTTAGTATTGTGAATATTTTATAATAGCTCCTGTTAGTTATAATATTGCCCTTATTATTAATTAATTGTTAATATTATAAATGCGAAAGTTTGTGTGTTTGTTTGTTTGTTTGATTTTCATGAAATTTGGCACACACATAGAGAGTAATTTGGATTAACACATAGGGTAGTTTTTATCCCGAATTTTCCTATGGGATGCCATGCGATGATTTTCTATTTTACACGGGATCGAAATTTACGCGGGTGAAACCGCGGGGCGCATCTAGTATTACATATATTAAATTGTTCTCTCTCACATTTAATCCCACGTAAAATGAGATTATATCACATTTTCATAGGATTAAACGCAATGAGCATTGACCAAAATGCGGTCCACGGATTATGCAGTAAAATGTCGCATTTGGAAGCTATTTTTTTTTATAGCATAGGAGGCAAACGAGCAGTTAGGTCACCTGATGTAAAGTGAACACCAACGCCCACAGACATCCGTAACACCAGAGGTCTAACAGATGCGTTGCCGACCTTTGAGGAAAGAAAAAGCTCTTTTCTTGAAGATCCCAAGGTCGTATCGGTCCGGAAATACCGAGGGGGGCAGCTGATTTCACATTGAAATGGTGCGTGGGATAAATTTGTTATTATTAATATATCTAACTACTTGAATTCTAGTTAGTGTAAGTTCTGCTTGAGTAAAACATGCAGAGAGAGAGAGAGTTCTTTTCGCACGTGTGAAACTCGAAAAATTAAACTACATAATAAAGAAAACAACCAACCAACAAAAAACCAACCAAAAACTTTGTGTAATACACGTTTCGCGTAGTTAGAAGCTTTCCTTCAATTGTTTACGCTTTTCCGTTGAAAGAAAACTTTCGACAATGGACGTCTTGTTTATAAAGTGAGCTTTTTTATTCAGTTGCGACAGAAGTTTTTGATTTTGTTCAGCTTCATTCCTTGAAGTTTTAAATGTTTAGAAAAGTCTTCTCAATATTCTTGAATAATGCTCACGTTGTATAATTTCCTTTTCGTTTCCAAGCTGTAATGAGAGTCTACGTTTTGTAGCTTTGTCGTCTCGTCTCTTGCATCGCTGCTCCTTTAGAGTTCAGTTGCTGGTCCAGACCGTTTGCTTTGTAGTGGAAATATTGCGTTCTCCCGGGACACAATTTACAAGAAGAACAAGAAACATCTTGTAAATATGACGTGGTATAATACTTTATTAAATTACCTAAATACACAAAGTACAATAAGGATTACTTGATTTTCACTAAAAAGTTATTGGCCTGTAAAATTCATACATGATTTTCTTCAAAAGTTCTTTATATGTAAAAAATTCTTGATTTTCTCTTAAAAGTTTAATAGTAGTAATTTATTTCTAAAATATACTTGATTTTCTCTAAAGAGTCTTTCGTCTGTGAAGTATGGTTCCAGAGGTTCCTTAGTCCTATATTTTGATGATAAATCATAAAGTCATCATAAAGTCAAAATCATTTGGTAAAATGATTAGGTCATCTTAATAAAACTTTGAATGGCCCTAATGAACTATAATTCTGTAGCGCACAACGTTCATAGTGCAAGGTGTAGCCGCCCGGTTAAAAATAGCATGATTACATTCTTTAGCTATTTGACTTGTTTGAAAAAAGTATATGCGTATACTTGCAGTAAACTTTTTTTTAATAGTTTCGGATTAACTTGTAGGCACTTACCTATACTATATGTGGTATAATTTAATGGCTCTCGCTTTTATCAACCTTGTACAATAATGTAATAACATATAAGATCATTACCTGGTTTCATATATTAAGTATTCACATGTATGTATATTAGAACTCTTGCAAAACCTTAATCACAAATAAATGCTTGTATATGAATGTCAGATGTATGTTAATGTGTAGGGCTGTAAATGATCGTCCAATAGCCTTGGCACATTGGCACATATGCGGCTCGTTCCGACTCGCCGGCGACATCCTTCCTCGAGCCCGGCGATCTGTGATTAGGGTTGTCAGACGAGAGGAGTAAAATATCTGGACTAAACTAACAAAATGGGAGTTTTTAATTACTGGGCCAAAAATAACAATGCTTTGGATTTTAAAATTAAATTTAAAGGACTAAAGGAAAGATTAATTATGCGTTTACCCCATTTGACGTCTTTTGTAGGGAGACTTTATCTTCTTTCTAGGTATCAAACAATCCCGCCGAATCCCGCCCATCTGGGAACCCTTTCTGTTATGTCTAAGCTAGACAATTATATCTAAACATCTGTGTGTCGTACTATTGCAACAATGAATGAACTATTGTATATTTTATACAATAGTATCAATGAGCAAACGTGCGGCCGGAATCTGTGTTTATCGACAACCCTAAACATCCGCATAGAGATAATGCAGATGTGTTGCCCTCGTTTTCATTTCTTCCTCATGGGCTACGCGAAACTCACAAACCGGATGAACGGTCACTTCACGCCGATATTGTGGGGTTGAACCCCATAATATCGGGTACCGCATAATATAATATCGGGTATAACATGGGGTGCCATTGCCAAACCGGTCTTGCCGGTTCGATTCCACACTGCATCTTACGATGTAATATTGCGACACAGCATTTTAAAAAAGTATTTTTGCTAACATGAAATCATTCGATTAACATTTGTATGGAAGAACAAACAATTAAGAAAGGTCTTTAATTGGTTGTCATCGATCGTAGAGTATGAAAAGTGATAATAAAACAGATTGTATATTAGTAGATAGTTTATTATACATTTTGGGAGCCATACCACAAAAGCTTTTAGTGCATAACCGCAGATTATTGCCTCATATACAAATCCGTGGTTATACACTAAAAGCTGCATACATTTAATAAAATGATGACGTCCGTTATGTATTTTAACTATGTTGGGATCCAACAATTCTAGTTTTAGAAATTCAATACTTACTTTCAAAAGAAACATAATATTCTCATCTCAGAAGATCCGACGTTCGACCCTAGTCAATGGTTGGCACACGGAAATATCTGGTCATCGAGTAGAACACTTGACGAACATGTGGGATTGTGCATGTGGGGTAAGACTTGGGATATGTGGTTAAGATTTTACCGAGTATATTACGTACTCTTCACTACAGAATTATGTTCTTTCTAGTAAACTTCAGCGTCTCGGAAGTAACACTCAGTTCTTCAATCATATCAGCGATATCCTAAAGGGCATTGAAATTTCCTAATTCCCGAGCGAAGGTCAATGGAATATTGATTAAAACATTTAATATCAGGTACCACCATGTTTGAGCATGGCGCCGGTTCGTCTGTAGCACTTGGCGTACACCCAAATATCTGGCGTGACCTTCGCACAAGCGTAGCGACAAAAATATGAAAATAGATCTCATACGCATACAAATCATTGCCCTATATATCGAAGGTGAAATAGCAAAAGTCTCTAGAGTTCCTGTATCTGCATATCAGTTAGGAAACGTTTGGCATCCCAAAAGCAATCATTTGGAATTTCAAGATCAAAGTTGGAGGTTAAATCCTTTCAGAATCTTACTAGAACCAAACCATAATTTACTATTCTTCATTATAGTGATACTGACTGCAACAAGTCCATAGATTAGAAGGAAATAGCTATAGACGACGTTGAAATGGCTTATCATAGTGACGAGGAAAACTTTTAAGAAATTATGCTTAAACGATTATAATAAACTGTAGCTATGATATCAATATCAGTAGCGTGTGAAAAAAACGTTACTGAAAAAGAAAGTTTTCTAAAAACTATGCAGGAAAGATGGTTGTCAGAAATGGTTCAGACTGCTCATTCCTCTCGAAAAGAATACTCATAATGTAAATCTGTACCTGTAAATAAATCCTCCCACTCGAAAGCGATTCCAGAGAAACATAACTGTCAACGTGAGCCTCGTGTTTCGAATTCGACAACAAAGGCGAAGCAATTAGGCTGGCAGTGTCACAAAACGTGACATAATAAAACCTTTTTGAGCATCAATATCATCCCTACAGGAATTGTTGAAAATTAGGGTTTCAATAAACCCTTTTTGGTATACAAAGAAAGAAAGCAACAGAGAGAATTGCTTTTATATTATTTAAAACTAGCTAGCGCCTGCGACTTTGTTCGCGTAGCGTAGTAATATTATAAGCAAAGTGATTTGTTTTTTTTTGGTTGCAGTGTGTCGAAATTCCGATTTCCCCTAGGAATGAGAGATTTTACCGCAGTAAAAAGTGTTTTTCATGTTGACCAGGCTTAGTATCTATACACCACAAAAAGTTTCAATCTAATCCGTCCAGTAGTTTCTGAGATTAGCCCTAACAAACAGACTAACTAAAAATTAAAAAAACATTGAAAAGTGTTCTAATGCTATTCTAACATCGCCCCCAATTAGTTCCTTGTAAATATATTCAATGTACAGACACACGAATTTTACTGTTTTATTATATGTATAGATAGATAGATAGTTCTCTCTGTTGCTTTCTTTCTTTAAATACCACAAACAAAGAAAGCAACAGAGATAACTATTTTTCCCTTTCTTTTTTGTCTGTTTCTTTGACCACTTCTACAATAGCAAAGCCTGAACCTATTTATAATATAGACGAGTATAAAATCAGCGCTAAAATGAGCTTGTATACGTAAATACAAGTTTATTTATAGACGAAGGTCAAGAGTAAAGCTCCGAGGGAAAGTCCAAATCCCCGGGAAAGCCTGGTAATGTCCTGGAATCTATTATTACATGAGGGTTGTTCGAAAAACTAGTAGTGAAAGGGCTTATAACCATTAATTTGAGGGAGTTTTGAGCCGTTCTTGAACAGTTAATACTGGCAAATATCCAATTTCACACAGCTTGCCGGTTCTGACTCAAAGCAATTTAATATTCTGTATTGCTGTGTGTTATTTTGAGTTTCGTGTGTCATATCCCCATCAGGTAAATCGATAAATATATTTAAATGGGGTTAACATAAATGGGAGCATGGTAGCTCACTAATCCAGCAGGAACAGTTAAATACTGCTATTTCTTTTTATTTACTTTTTTTGTATACGGGGGCAAACGCGCAATCGGAGCCATTTTCATGACTACCGACGCCAATAGTCATCCGCACAGAGGTAGTACAGATGCGTCGCCTTCTTCCTCCTCAATCCAAGGACCACCTGCTAGTTACGCACGCACGAAACGCGACAGCACAGCTGTCACTTTACGTCGTGTGAGTGGTCGATCTCCCCGGTCGTGCCGGGATGCATGCATGCAGCGTGGCACTACCTCTTCCTAACTTCCGTGTGCCATTGGCCGGGGGTGAACGTCGGATCTTCTGAGATGAGAATATTGTTACTCTAGGAAGTTTTGAATGTAATGCATAAACAAAATAACTGGGGTTGTTGGATCCCAACATATTTAAAACACATAACAGGTCACATCGTTTTAATATTGGTGTGCAGCTTTTAGTGTGGAACCACGGATTTGTACATTAGGTACTCATCTGCGGCTATACACTAAAAGCTTTCGAAGTATGGCTTCAAAACTATATAATTTAAGTTCTGTTTCTCTGTTCTGTTTCTCTGTTTCTGTTCTCTGTCTCTGTCTGTTTTATCTGTTTTATTATCCTTGAAGATAGATTATTTTTTAGATTAACGTTAACATACCTATTCGAGTATTGATGACTATCAAATACGACCTTTTTTATTTGGTCGTTCTTCCATACGTCAAGAGAAAAACTAGACGATCGTGATTTTTTTGTATTTATTTGCATGTAGTCGAATTGGATAGGCGCGTCCAGGGAGGTACCTCTCGCGTACATGGCACATGATACAGGCGTTAAGTGTCGCGTTTCGTGCGGTGTGTAAGTAGCCGGTGAGCCATGGAGGAGGAGTAGGAAGGAGGGCAACGCATCTGTATAATCTTCATGCTGATGTCAATAGACTTTGGAGTCATGTAAATGGCTCCGACTGGTAGTTTGCCCTACTATACTAAAAAAAAACCCCTTGACTGTCAATTACTCCTACCGCGCAATTTAAATCGTTTCAAAAGGGGTCAATTCAACAATTAATACAATCATATTCCTATTGTTCACGCCTGTTATTCACTAAATGCTTAAACCAAATACAAGCATAATACCTACGAAACTAGAATATTCCTTAGTCCTCAAATATTGCACGTTGTTATTTGGCATTCAGTATTCCTAGAACATGGCGTGATGGGAAGCCCCACGTCGCCCCTTTTATCATTTTTTTGTAACGAAGGGGGCGGACCGGTACGCCCTTTTGCCTTCCTATATTATTAGGGAGATGTGTTGTTGTTACTGTTTCATCCATCGTTCTTACAAACGATTTTTTGATTGATAACTTCGTACTTAGTTATTCAAATCTCTCTATTTTTGATGGAACACATTAAGGTATTATAAAAATACTTCTCAAATCATCCAATCACTCCAAAGTTTTGTTCTTATAGCGTAAAGGCTGTCATGCACTAAGCAGATACGATAAGCGATAATTATTAGCGTATAAAACCATTCTTCAATATATGCCTTTGTCTACAGACATTTGACGGTAAAATATAAGTTATTTGCCTAGTGTGTGGCGCACCTTGAGTCTAGTATATAGATAGTGATATTAACAGATATGCGCGCAGATACACATAGCTTACTGCATCTGCATAGTGTGAGACAACCTTAAATCGTAGAATCCTAAGTATAATAGTATAGCAGTACAAGTATATGTTATCGAACAGTCATAGTCAGTTTGAGGGCGAAGTCCTACAATGAGTAAACTAGCCATCTGCAATGATAAAATGTTTGTAATTAACTGTTCGCATAGAAACAATACCGATATCGTGTGTATACTGGTGAGCTGTTTTATGTGGCGTATGGTTCATTACTATCGACCATTTGCCCGTTGATTTACATTAATAATTGACGCTTGTGATATACTAGCTTCCGCCCGCGGCTTCGCCCGCGTGAATTTCGGACTTCTAAAATCCCTATAAAGTTTAACTTATTATGTTATTCTGATATGAAAGCTATATTACTGTAAAGTTTCATGAAAATCCGTTCAGTAGTTTTTGTGTGAAAGAGTAACAAACACACAAACTTTCGCATTTATTATATTAGTAGGATATTTGGGGCTTTCACAGAGTAGTGTATTACAGAGCAGCTGCACTGAATTTGATGTGTGAAATGATTAGAAAACGAGTAGCATATCACAAGTGTAAAGAGTAGTTATAATAATGTCCTCCCAGCCGATTTCGGCTACGGCGGCCGTCTCTATAGAGACGAGCCAGATGCGCAGGATATATTATAGTGCACAAGTGTGCGCGCAGACACCAGTGCACTCTCTATTCCCTCATTCTCATATTCCGATGGGACGGCAATCCGACACGACCGTTGAGAAATCAGGCGCAGGACCTACGGCTTAACGTGCTCTCCGATGCACGGGGGTGTAACACCGCCAACTATCTGACTCCGGACTGTTATGAGAAATTGAAAAATCCCAATTACAATTGTTAGTCCGACCCGGGATTCGAACCCAGGACCTCACGTCTGTGGTTGAACATGCTTACCACTAGACCACGAGGCGTAAAGAGTAGTTAATAGTAGTATTGATAATTAATCTTTACTCAGAACCCCTTACGAAAGTATAATTTCTCCTATGAAAATTCCTAAATACTCTTGATAGAACGTACCAAAAAACGTAACCAAAATCCCTAGGCTCACTGATATGTGTAGCATCCAGTTCCTATGAAGATTTCATCTATAAAGGTCTCTCACATTCTGTACACATTTGATTTTACTTAACACGTTAAGTTGTAGCAAATGAAAAAATGTCGCGCAGGAAAAGAAGTAGGTTAAATGTCGGCCATTGAGGTGTTTGTGTACCTCTTAGCGCGGGTAACTGTAAACCGGGCTTAATTAAATTGACGTCACAAATATACAGTTCAGACCAATTGCTATCAATAAGTGCTTTCATAAATAATTATTTCAATTAGTGATTATCTCTCCTCTCTCTCTTTATCTGCCTCTCTCTCTCACCTTGGCTATGTATCGTCAGCCTTCCCTATTTTATTCCCCCACTTCGCTCTGTCCACGACATTGTCTTCGTAAACTTGACCGAGTACGAACTCCACTCGTATCTGAAAAGCGTATTTTTAGATTTTATGAGCTGAAGTCAACGGCATTTGCTTAGGATGAAAATTAGTGAGGAAATCTGCACAGGCAACATGTACAGCGTGGAAACTTCGCCCAATACCCCGTTCCCAACAGTGGGGCTTACGAGAGACGATGAATGATAGTACCTATTATATTGCTAAAATACTGCAAGTTAATGACCTCCTAGTCAAATTTCGGCTACGGCGGCCCATCGTTTAGGCACAAGATAATGACCTCCTAGTCGAATTTCGGCTACGGCGGCCTATCGTTTAGGCACAAGATAATGACCACCTAGTCGAATTTAGGCTACGACGGCCCATCGTTTAGGCACAAGTGCACTTTATTCCCTGATTGTCCTATTCCGATAAGACCGGAGAGAAATCAGGCCCAGGACCGATGGCTCTTTCAGACACGGGGTACAGCACCAACTTCCTGACTCCGAACCGTTATTAGAAATTGAAAAACTCAATAACACTTTGGTCCAACCCGGCGAACTCGGGACTTCGCGACTGTGGTTGAACATGCTTACCAATAGACCACGAGGCACTCATAGGTGTCGTATAAGTACGAAAATATACTTAAAACTCCGAAAGGTCATATTGATCGCTTTTGACCCGCAGCCAAAAAAGGTTGCCGACCCCTGCTGTGTGTACTTATTTTAAATCCGTAATTTGGACGTGACTGTGCATAAAATACTTTTTCATAAAATTATTTACATATTTCGAGATATTGTAAATAACATATCGAATTTTCTGCTTTCTCAAAAACGAATTTGGCGAATCCGTATAACGCAATGAAGATAATTAAACGTTGCCATGACAACAAATTAATTATGTTTTCATGGTTTCGCTGGGAAAGGCGTTTACGAAGCTCCAGGTCTTTTGGGTAGAATACGACAGATGTGTGGGTATCGAAGAGTAAATCCTGTTGAATGCCATCGGCCGCCTTTACTGAGATGCCCTGGATGATGGATCTATCAGTGACAGGGCATCAGTACTCTTATATGAATCCGGGTTTCTCTAGAGAGGGAGAGAGGGCTGAATCGACGAACTCATATAAGCCCTCTAGTACAGTCAATCTGTAATAAAAAAAAATGAAATGGGGAACAAATTACACGAGCAAATTTGACTTAATATATCGTTAGAGGGGCATGTAAAGAGCAGAATGGGAGATTGGCGAAGTCTCATCTGTTGCTTATTTTGAGAAAATTAAAAAAAAAAATTTGAATTTCGTTTTTCTTCGAATCTATGAGTTTTAGGGAAAAGTTTATTTAAAAAAAAAATGTAAAGGACATTGTGAACTACATTTTATGTCATTGAAGTGACTTCGTAAGACTTGAAGCACAAAAAGTAGGTGGCGCTGATGCGTCTAAAAATTTTTCCTAAAGAACGTGCGCGGTCATTTATTTACGAACATTTCACATCCTTCTAACTTTGCAAAATATGAAAATTTATTTATTAAATTATTCAACTATTCGTTACAATAACATAAATATCAAAACAGTTAATTCACAGTATTGATCCAACGCTCTCATTTCTATGTCGGCAAGCTATAGCTCAAAAACGGTAAGTTGTAGAAAAAAATTGTTACACAAAAGTTGTTGCAAATTTGAAGAGGAACAACTTTCTCATTTACAATTTTTGAATAAAAAACCATTTTCTTATCGAAAATGATGAAAACCCAATTTTTAGACGCAGCAGCGCCACGTACATTTTGTATTTCAAGTCTTACGAAGTCACTTTATTGACATAAAATGTAGTTCACAATGTCCTCTACATTTTTTTTCAAATAAACTTTTCCCTTAAACCCATAAATTCGAAGAAAAATGCAATTCAAAATTTTTTTTTGGATTTTCTCAAAATCTGCAACAGATGAGACTTCGCCAATCTACCATTCTGCTATTTACATGCCCCTCTAACGGTATATCAAGTCAAATTTGCTCGTGTAATTTGTTCCTGATTTAATTACAGATTGACTGTACTACTCCTGACGTGATAATATTACATATACCTCAGACTACCTTAAACCTTATGTAAATCTCAGAATATGTATATAAATAAGAGCAGTCTAAATTACTGGCGGGTTACCAAAAGGGAAGACTAAAATGTCTTCATAATAAAATGTAGCCTGTGTAACTTCTTGATAATATAGTTTTATATTAGTGAAAGAAAGGTTGAAATCGGCACTGTAGTTTTGGAGCATTTGGAATAAAAAAAAATCTTTCCTATTACCTACATTGAAAGAAAGAAAGAAAGAAAGAAAAGTTTTTATTCAAAATAGAATTACAAGAATTACTTTTTGAACGTCAACAATTAAATCTACCACCGGTTCAACCCTAGCCCTGTCCTGAGAAGAACCGGCGAAACAAACTCAGCGGGCCTCATGTTTTGATCAGATGTAAAATTCAAAAATATAAAAATACAAGTACATTTGCATATGATATAATACAATACAATTTATGAATGTACAATAATTATGGTACAGAAACAGCCTGGGTCCCAAGATGTGGTATCTGTCATATAATCTGTTACCTTATAGTATGCCTTACCACACAAACGCTCTTTAACAACTTTTTTAAATTTATTAATCGAAAGTTTTTGGACGTTTTCTGGGATACTATTGTATGCATTGCCCCCGAAAGGAATTCTTTACTTTACTAAGTCTGTGAAATGGTATGTCTAATTTATGCCTGTTTCTCGTGTTTATGTTATGATTATGATTGTCTAGTGTTCTACTTGTTAGACATTACTAGTACGTGTAACATGAGACCTCACGGTACTTAACACTGCACAGAGCCTAACGTGTGAGTGTCACAGATAATTATTAGTGTTGATAGTTAAAACCACAAATCCTGCGGCGCATTTAGCAGGGAATGCTAAATATCGCTCACGCTGCAGTGGAGCGCTGCTATGCGGCAAATACCGATGAGTTTTATCCGCTTGAGCTCCTAGTTCTTTAGAGATTTGCAATCGTACGCGTCAATTTCTTAGGGTTGTCGTGCATAATTCTAATTACGAATACAGATGAAAACAACTGTATTTTTAAAGAAAAAAAAGCTATAAAACATCTCTAGATTTCCTTAGAAAGCACATAATTCGGAGGTAAAAAGTGTCCTAGAGAAGTACGTCATGTGTTACTTTAGTGTTGCGCTGCAGCTGTACCAATTACTGTCTCACACGTTATTACTCTTCAATTTCTTTCACACCTTTCGCTTTAAATGGGTTCATATTATCACGCGTGTAAAAAGTAAGTACAAGAGAGGTAAGAGGTAGTGCCACACTGCATGCTTGCATGCAGTCGAATTGGGCCGGCACGACCGGGGAGGTACCTCTCGCTTACACGAGACTGGCGTAAAGTGACAGCTGTGCTGTCGCGTTTCGTGCGGTGTGTAAATAGCCGGTGGCCCATGGAGGTGGGAGGAGAAAGGAAGGCAGCGCATCTGTATAGCCTCTATGCGGATGTTTGTGGGCGTCGGTAGTCATGAAAATGGCTCCGGCTGCTCGTTTGCCCTCCTATATCATAAAAAAAAAAAAAAAGTCTAGACGCCATTTTGATAAATGCAAATTAACGCTGTATACTGGATACCTCGGTATGTTAGCCAATGACACAATATACTATTTATTTTTGCTCCATATCGTGGTTGCCGAATTACTTTAAACATTTTAATATTTGAATACGAACCTTTGTGCTGTATTCTCCGGTGTCGTGCGACTCGATCACGACACTTAAGTGTATCGTCAATATCGGCCACTCAGCGACAAAGGCGAGTGGGCGTTCCGTTGTGAAGCGTCAGCGACAAATGTCGTTGAATAACGCCAATCGTGCAAATGTTTGTTCTTTTGTTAGCGCGCTTTTTCTGATTTCTTCGGAAAGTAGGGTTTAGTTGAAATGAGATTGAGGTAGAGAATCCACGTAAGTAGACCGGTGGAGCATGTAGGGGAGGAAGGAGGGCAACGCATGTGTATAACCTCTATATGGATGTCCATTGGCGTCGGTAGTATCGAAAATGGCTCCAAGTGTTCGTTCGCCCCCTTATACTATGAAAAAAAAACTATGTAAAGTCTACTTAACTATATTCTTGCAAATAAATTTTCTTTCTTTTTTTTTTTTTCTTTCTTTCTTTCTAGAGATATAGAGATAGTAGTAATTAAGAGGTAGTGCCACGTTACCTTGCTGCTTCAGCCGACACGACCGGGGCGGAACCTCTCGCTCACACCACACCGCCGTGAAGTGACAGCTACGAGTGTTGCGTTACGTGCGGTTTGAGAGTTAATTATCATTACGTCTCTTATCCTATTAATATTATAAATGCGAAAGTTTGTAAGTTTGTTTGTTTGTTACTCCTTCACGCAAAAACTGCTGAACCAATTTTCATGAAATTTGGCACACACATAGAGAGTATCTTGGATTAGCACATACACACACACGGATAGATTTTATCCCGAAAAAAATGTTCCTGATGCCATGGAATTATTTTCCACGATATCGAAATTTACGCGGGTGAAACCACGGGGCGCAGCTAGTCACTTAATAAATGTCTTTTTCTGTTCGTTCTTATTTTTAAAAGAAGAAGAGAAGAGGAGAGGAGGAGAAGTTTAAGGAACTTTAAGATTTTAAGACCCATATCAGAGATAACAAACAATTTTCTTTATATAAGATTCTTTTTTAGTATACCTATAAATTTTATTATTTCAATTAATGATAACCACACAAGACCGGAATTTGAAATTAGGTCAGCATGATTTAGGAGCAATTAATGGAAGACAATAAACGTCTATTACGTGCTCAGCGGGAGGTAGCGCCTTCGAACCGGAAAATGAGGCTGCCAACTGTTGTGTATATCTGAACACTAAGGGAGATGCCCTGCTTTGTCTGCGAGTAATGAACATACCGTGATAATCTCTAAAATTATATCCAAAATAAATATTTGGGTCTATAATTTTAGAGGTAAAGAAATTCGGATTGACCGATTTTTTTTTCGATTATTCAATTATTTTTAGAGCACTATAATATATCCTGTGCAGCCGAATCTCGACTAGGAGGACGTTATTAATTAACTAAGGCAAGGTTATATCAGGTGGTATATGGATCCCCACGATGATGCTGCCACCTTGTCGTGGTGGGGGGCTTGCGTGCTTCTATGATCCCCATGGCTATGCCGGACAATAGTCGCCTATTTCACGATTTTCCCAGGCGACTTAAGCGTGTAATATTAAGGTCAACTTTATGAAAAAAGCGTGCTGATTGGTATATTTTTTTTATTATAGAAAATTGGTCTACAATAGTTTACTCGGTATTTTTATGGTCAGAAAGTTTTTCGAGAACTTTTGAGTTTTTCGAGACTTCTCTCTCGTTTGCCCCTCTATACTATAAAAACGGCCCGGGTTCGTTAGTTATTATAGTGTTTAATCGGGAAGCCATTAGCATGCGAACCACTCATTACAAAGATATGAAAAACTCATTCCCCCGCTGCATAATCGATACTACTGCAGTGGAAATATAAGGTAGGTATATATAGTACATGTCAAAACATATAATAAAACAGTAAAATGCGTGTGTCTGTACATTGAATATATTTACGAAAAACTAATTGGGCGATGCACCGATGTTAAAATAAGCAGTATTAGAGCACTTCAATGATTTTAAATTTTTTTTTTTGTAGTTTGTCTGTTTGTCCGGGCTGATCTCCGAAACTACTGGACGGATTCGAACGAAACTTTTTGTGGTGTATAGATACCAAGCCTGGTCAACATTAAAAACACTTTTTACTGCGGTATAATCGCTCATTTCTACGGGAAATAGAAATTTCGGCTCACTGCAAGGAAATAACAAATCACTTTGATTATAATATTACTACGCTACGCGAACGAAGTCGCCGGCACCAGCTAGTGCCTAGTCTATACGTGAGGAGACAAATAAACTACATTACATACGTATTTACTAATGTTCAGTCACAGATAGTAACAGTGTAAGAGGTAGTGCCAAGCTGTATGCTTGCATGCAGCCGAATTGGGCCGGCACGACCGGGGAGGTACCTCTCGCTTACAGGAGACCGGCGTGAAGTGACAGCTGTGCTGTCGCGTTTCGTGCGGTGTGTAAATAGCCGGTGGCCCATGGAGGTGGGAGGAGAAAGGGGGGCAGCGCATCTGTATAGTCTTTATGCAGATGTCTATGGGCGTCGGTAGTTATCAAAATGGCTACAACTTCTCGTTTGCCCCCCTATACCATAAAAAAAAAAAAAGTAAGGTCCCGGGTTCACTTCCCAGATCAGGCAACGTTAATATGTATGTTAACGCGTTACTGGACTCGACTCTCAAACTACGTCAAAGGTAGTGCCATTGCTGCACTGCAGTCGAATCGGGCCGGCACTGATGGTGCCTACCTACCTCTCAAAAGTAAAGTTGAAATTAATAGAAAAATATAGCTATGTCTCCTGAATGCTACATTATATGCTTATTAAAAAAGGCAACCTATTTATATAATCATAATACTTTTCTTATTACTATTGTACATGATTTATAAATGGCAAAGCAACATTTGGACGTATTGTAGGTATTGCGTCTAAAGTAGCGATGCCAAATTATTGTTGATATGCAATATACACGGTTCCTAAATAAATATATGATAGGAGACAATTATGAGTAGATTTATTATCGTCATATATTTATTTATTAGCTCTGGCCATCCTTTTGCCGCGGTTTTTCGGGACCCATTCGTCCCACTTATTTTTTTTTAAATATTTTTTTTGTTGTCCGAATGACCCGTTAGTGAAACAAAGAGATTATTGGTAATGTACAATCATACAAGCAAGATCTAATTGTCCTAAATGCAATTACCAACTGTTGTGTGAAAACATAAACTGTTCTGTCTGACCTATCTGCCGGGCAAATACCTCGTAAGGTATTTACAGTAGCATTATGTTATTGTACATTGTAGGTTATGTACATATTCGAAATGTTTCGTCTATCAGAAGTTATTCAGTTTCGCCGAGGTGCCCTGTTGCTGACAGATCAGGGACACCTCAGTTTAGGTGGCCGATGGCACCCGCGGGGCTTTAAAGGGTATTCGGTTTATCCGGGAGTCCTACATCCACCGGACCTCACCCTCGGTCTGTTGGGCACTGCATAAATGCATTTCCACTCGAAACAAAGTTATAAAGTAGTATTTGTTACTGCAAAATAACATACATACAAAGTATGGCATGTATAATATTGTTATAAGACAAATCCAAGATAACAATATCAGGTAAAAAAACCCACACAATCATAATCATAATAATATTACCCATATTGAATTTGTTCCGTTTTATACGGTTCGGTCGGCACGGAAACAAATGTCTTCATCGAAAACAAAGAATTTCCAAGTTGTATTTGTTTTTTGTTATGGCCAAAAAGTTTTCATACGTATATGTTTAATTTTGGAAGAAGGTGAAAGAGGGCAACGCATTTGCATAACCTTGGTTGTGTGGTTTATAGGCGTCTATAATCATTAAAAGACTTCGATGGCTCGTTTGTCCCCTTATGACAACAAGAAGTGAGGAATATAATGCGTAGAAGAGGGAGGGTCAAAAGGGTTATAAGAGGGGAGAATACGTTTAGGAGAACGGTTTTTCTTTTATAAAGAATGGGGGGCAAATTATATGTCGGAGTCATTTTCGTGACTACCGACGCCCATAGACATGCGTTGCCCTCCTACCTTATCCCTCCTCTATGGGCGACCGGATACTTATACAGCATGTGTAAGCGAGAGCACGTCCCGGATGGTTGGTACCACCCCAATTCGTTGGTAGAAAAATATTTAGTTCTGTCGTGCTGCGATTATAGAACCGTAATGGCTCATAAATCATAATGCCTTCTATCATTCTGGATAAGAAAATAAAATAACGTAATATACGACATAAACAGTACAGATGTGCAAAACGGTTATGAAAAAAAGGCAGTAAATCATAATGAAAAATGGGTAATATGAATAGTAAATACTAAGTGAAAACATTTTCCATGTTCCAATCTGGAAAATAAAGAACAAAGACCGAAAGAGTTTGTTGATTGTATTTATTTTGAAACATCTGAACATACATGCATACATGCCGGAAAATGACGCATGCGAGCGAGTGCTGATGACCCGCTAAATCCTTTGTTTGATATCCTTCGCGGTCAGGGTTGCCAGAATTGGGTTGGCAACTCGGACAAAAGCAGGACAAAGAATAATCAAAACAATTAATTGACAATTTAAGTTAGCTGTATCATCTTTCAGTAAGATGTAGCGGCACGCTGCATGCACGCATGTCGCCGAATTGTGACTGCACGACCGGCGAAGTACCTCTCGCTTACACGATACCGGCGTAAAATGACAGTTGTGCTGTCTCGTTTCCTGCGGTGTGTAAGTGGCCGGTGGTCCATTGAGGTAGGAGGAGGAAGGAGGGCAATGCATCCGTATAAACTTCATGCGGCCATCTGTGGGCGCCGGTAGCCATGACAATGGCTCCGACTGCTCGTTTGTACCTTGTACATTTCAAATCTTGGCGCTCGAAACCTGTTAATAACAATAAAATAATATATCGTTAATTAAATGAATATTTTATTGACCTTGCCACGGACGTCCTGTACTTTTGGAAGATAATAGGTTTCAGTAATATCTATTTATATCCTAGTATTTCAAAGGGCTCTTATTTGTCAATGCCACCTAAGAAATGCCTTTGTAAGTTTTGATGGGAAAAGTTTAGGTTTGTCAAATCGGTTACGTTCATTATAATCAGCTTGTATTCCTTCTTTGCTGGACAGTTTTAATTTACCGGTTAGATATGTACTACTAATATTATGTACTACTAATATTATAAATGCGAAAGTTTCTTATGTACATATTCTTATTCATTCTTTCAATAACTACGGAAAGATTTGGAATACAATTTAAGTATTAATAGGGATCATTCAAGTATACCGTAAGCAGATTTTTTTATAAAAGGTTAAAATGAATGTTGCTGTGGTGATAGTTCCGGCACACCTGACCATAGAATCTAATCTAATCCATGCAGCTATCAGTGAGTGAAAGAATTATTATTTTCCGATCAGTATTTTAAATTCCTACAAATAAATAATGTTAGAAACGTTACCTCACTATCTATATATATAAAACTCAAACGTGACAGCCATCTATCAACGCACAGCCCAAACTACTGGACGGATCAGGCTGAAATTTGGCATCCAGGTAGATGTTAC
>LUGF01018272.1:222139-236978 GCA_001625245.1 Calycopis cecrops | reverse complement strand
GACACCCCACTAAACCATCACTGAAGTCGGATAATGCCCTCGTTGCACCTGTCGACTAATTGGGAAGCTTCCTGAGAGCTTTAAAAAAATGTTTGTTAAAATGTTGCTCAATTGTAAAAAAATCTCATACGTAAACAATTTTTTTCTGTGACCTACCTTTGCGTACCGCTTCAGTTGTTGTTTCGATTTTACCACCCTATTCATCTTTAATTTATCAGTTAAGAAATGACCAGTGCGTCGTTTATAGGCTGCAAGTCCTAAGTCATCTCTTAAAATAAGCGACATGGTTTTAGATGCTATCCTTATTTCTCGAGATGAAATATTTTTCTGTCGGACAGGATTTCTTGGAATTCTTTCCGTAACTGCTTTGACCACCGTTTTCGTACGAACACTACGTGGACGGCCAGATCTTTGCCTGTCACAACTCACAACAGAGAAAGTCTCATTGCACCTATTATTAGCCCGTTACACAAACGTTTGACTAATACCAAGTGTATGGAGATTTTAAAATTGCATTTGGCTTCATACCTACTTTGTGTGTCGAAATCACAGCGATTCTGTTCTCTTTATCACTCTCTCCATTTTATATTGTAACATATATTACATAATATATCATAATATATTGACGCCAAAATGAGAAAACACAATGAACAATCGTATAAAAATGACAGATTCCAAATTCAAATGTAATATTTTTTTTATTTTTAATGGGATATTTTCCAAGTTTTCAAAAACCACTCCTGAATGTTCTCCAATCCAAGGAACTTATACAATTTTTGTTTTTATTTCTGATATTAGTATTTATCTACAATTGTCATATTAAAGATTCATAATTAATAAAACCCGCGAAAACGCTTCTCTAAGCAAAATGGCGTCTTGGTAGGTACGTATTAGTTTTGTTAGCGTTCCGAAAATTACTACCAGTACCTACTATTTAGAACTTTTTGTTGTTGTTGTCAGTTGACAAATCCATAAGATGAGCTAAAAATTTGACAAGTGGCTAGTACTATGAATGAATGAATGAATGAAATATACTTTATTGTGCATATTACAGAATACAGAAAAAAAGTTACATATTAAAGTAATTAACTGGTACTATCAGTAGATTTCGGAATCAGCATGCACGTGTTACGTCAATTTCACGTCGTTTCGTGTCACGTGACTTAAGAATAATAATAAATATTTTTAAAAAGATATAAATAGATTTTGTTATAAAATATTGATGATTTACACGTTATTTCACTACATAATGTCCTTAAAAATTATATTAATTAAAGATTACATTCAATAAGCTTTTATTTTTAATACTGGAAAATGGCCTATTATAACAATATTTACGGCCAGACTAAGTATAGATATATAGAGTATTAGAGACATAGATATATAGATACTCTATAGGTATCTTTAACAATATATCTGACGCTTGCTAGTGTTTCACAAATAGTTCTTCATAAAAAGTCTTAGACCTTAAATTTTGCATACAAATTTTAGATTTCAATATTATGTCATTACATTTTTTTAATTTTTTTCATCCAGTTCTTACAATGATTACAAACCATACAGTATAACACGTGGAAAAAGCTACGTGCCGCAACACAGTTTTTTTTTCATGTTTATTATACTTTTTAGTTTCATTAATATTTCTCAAACACCTTTTAGTAATGGTAGCCCCCTGTGTAGTGGACTAATGATAAGTAATTATTATTGCAGAGTACTCGCTATGCCCGTGTCTCACACTGCCCGCGTCTTTCCGCTCGGCGCTGGCGTCGATGTTGGACGTGTCGCTGCTGCGAGACCCCGCCTTCATGCTGATAGGCGTGTCCAACATGTTTGGCATGGCGGGCCTGTACGTGCCCTTCGTGTATTTAGTGGATGCGGCGCATGTCAACGTGAGTACAGAATGTTACTACTACAGTGGTTAATGAAAAGACATGCTATGGTACCCTGAGTGACTCCAAACCTACCAATTACTTGGACCCTATGTTATCTTCGATTAGGGAATGCAATCCCGCAGGAAATTCCCAATCCCGGTATTTGCGGGACTGGACATTTTCGATCCCGCGGGATCCCGGTGAACAAAACTTCATGCATAATTTATAACTTCTGACGGTACGTAATGAAACAAATCTAATTATATAATCATTTATTATAAATTAACTTACTTGTTTAAAATTGAGAAAGTTAGAAAACTAAAAATTTTAAATTAAAATTGACAACAGTAGAAAACTAAACATTATTTTGAAAAAAACTTCTTAAAAACGTTAAGCTGTTGATTGTTTCATCTGCTAAACGGCTCCTGACCTTGCAAACTATATGACCAGCAGCAGAAAATGCTCGTTCTGCTAATCGTCGTCCGTAATACATGATTTTCGCTACTCTGCAATCCCGCGCGGGATCCCGCTCATTTTACGAACGGGATTAATCCCGCACATGGCATTCGGGATCCCGGTATTTCGGGATCTCGGTATCCCGGTATTGCATTCCCTATCTGCGGTAAACACGCACTGGGCGAATATATTCGACTATAGTCTTTGCAGTCTTTTGTACAAAACTACACACAACACAGTTTCTAAGCAACAAACAACAAGTAACATTCGAAGACCAAAGTCAACCAATGATTATTTTTCTTTTTTTTTTTAAATTTGATCAAAGTAATTAAATAGAAAAGTGTCAACTGATATTGTACATTGTGTTTCAGGGTGTGGAACAGTCCCAAGCCTCTTATCTGCTATCCATCATCGGCATCACCAACACGGTCGGCCGTATCGCGTGCGGATGGGTGGCCGACTTCCCCTGGATGGACTCGCTATTGCTCAACAATATTTGTCTCGTCATCGCAACGGTAAGTAATAATGTCTGTCTCTAATCACAAATGTAGTGTCTAGTGGTGGGTGATCATTAATTATGTATCAATTACTCAGGGTTGCCAGGCCACGAAATTCATTCTCATTTGGTTGTCACAATGCTTTTTATAATAATAATAATAATAATAAATATCTGTGGACTTTCCACACCACGTTAGCCTAGCCCCGTGCTAAGTACCGTAAGGAATTGTTACGGGTACTAGACAACGGAATATATTCAATGTTTTATAAATTTAAGAAATTATATATATTTAAGATTTTTATTATAGAAATACATACAAGACATAGATAAACATCGACGACCAAGGTGGGATTCGAACCCGCGACCCCTGGCGCAACATGCTCCAGCTATCCGAGCCCTGAGCCACTGCGCCAGCCTGGTCGTCATTTTATGCCTTTCAACAATCTCTAATTCATAAAATTCTATCTTTTTTTTATTTACATAATATTAAATACGTGCTACATATATAGTTTGTCCAAATAAATGTATCCAGATAACGCATTTAATTAAAATTTTATTTGAGTACAATAAATAGGCTAGTTACATAGACGTTGAATATCTTATGCTTTTCAGCAATATCCCCTTTTTAAAGATGGTATTATTATTGGTAGATTATCTAAACCAAATCCTCTTAACTTGTATATCAGCTAGTTAAATGATGGATCATCTAAATGATGATACGATGGAAATCAACTACACTTGTATAATGAATCGTCGGCTTACTGCAAGAACTCATTAACCGACATTTATGAAATCAAAATAATCAATTGATTAGTTTTAGTTTTTAAATAACACTATATTATAGTGTTATCAATAAAAAAAATATTTTACAAAATTTCGTAAATGTCGGTTATGAACTCTTGCAATAAGCCGACGGGATATATCAGCTAGTATGCTAATACTTTATATGACCGTTTCAGATCGCCGTCGGCGTGACACCGTTCTGCTACTCGTATGGCGCGTACGTTGCGGTATCCGTCGCGTTTGGTCTGGCGATATGTGAGTTCTCCGACTTTAGTTTTTGTTTTTTATCCTCTTCAATCTTCCCTCTCACTCTCTCACTCGCTATCAACACTTGACAGATAGGCCAAGTATTGACTATGGCTGGAAACTAAAATGTAATGTTACTTGTGTCGGCGAAAGACTCGTCGTCGACACAGGTCTGTCCCTCTCTCACTTTGTCCAATATTTAATGACGTCACACCCACAGCCGGTTACATATCGCTGACCTCTATCATCCTGGTCGACCTGTTTGAACTGGACAAGCTCACCAACGACACACGAAACGCGACCGCTGTTGCTATAATACAGTCTTGTATATACGAGAGATATCACCCTATAATCCCATCTCGCTTCCTCACAAATGTTCCTCTCTCGCTTCCTCACTTTAATGACGTCACACCTTCCACAGCGGGCTACATATCGCTCACCTCCATCATCCTGGTTGACCTACTGGGACTGGACAAGCTTACCAACGCGTTCGGTCTGCTCATTCTCTTCCGTGGCGCGGCGGCCATCGTCGGCTCCCCCTTAGCGGGCGCGGTGTACGACGCTACGCACACGTACGACGCCTCCTTTTACATGGCGGCCGCCTTCTTCCTCGCGGCCACGCTTACCTCCTTCGCAGCGCCCATGTTCCGCAGGTACGTGACGATACTACTAGTAAAACTTTACATTATTTTATAACAATTATTATTAAGTTATAAAACTGCATTAACGTTGGGACAGGAGATAACATGAATTTTATCAAATATATCGCGAGCATTATCAAACATATGCTACTACGAAATTACGAGTTTGGAATATCAAAATCCTACGTAGTAGGTACAGTAAAGTGCACACTAACTCGCAGCTACGCGACGCTTCAGTGTGTGCTACTAAATACAGGTCATTGTTATACAGGATGAAGTTTTCACTTCTATAAGCAGTTCCTATAACTGCTTGTTGTTTTTACAGCATAAGTGCCTTTTAATGACTGAATATTTTATTTAACATATTTTTTAATAATTGTATCGATACGTTTATTTTAAATCTAAAAGGAATACAACGCAACAATGATTGCATGTGTGTGTGACACTGTTCTTTTAGAATGTAATAGAATAGAAGATCTTTATTTAGGTACATTTTACACTGTTATACATTTAACAATTTACAAAGAAGGAAGAAAAAAAATACATTTTACTCTTCATACTTTTAGGAAACAGGAGGAGATTATACAGCCGATGGACGTCCTAACACCCATAGACGAGGATCTAGAAGAGGGTGATGAGGAGGATCCTGACGACACCCCCATCACTATGGGCGCACGCCCCCCTCCTGCCATCGTGCGCACAGCCGCCTCCCCCTCGGACCCCCCTTCGCCTGTCTCCCCCTCTTCCTCGTCGCCGACGTCGCACGAGCTGTCGCAGCGAGAGAGCGTGCTGTGAGAGCGAGAAGGCATGCTGTGTGAGTGTGATGGAAAAGTGAGAGCTCCTTCGGGAATGAGATGGAGAATAATGCTTTAAGCAGCGTATTCATTAGGCCACATGTTAATAAACAGTATTTCGTGTTTTAAGAGTGATGGCAGATTGTCTATGAAAAAGCTGTGCCCTGCACTTTTACCCGCTTTACATAATAAATAAACATGATCTCCTTAGAGGTCGATATTTTAAAAATTCTAACTCAGAAACCTGAAGAAGAAATGAGGGCACAACAACATTGCTAAAAATCATCACATGATCAAATGTAAACTATTTACGATTCTATAAAGGACGTACAGACATTCATTTTTATATATATGGAATTCTTGGAGTAGAGAGTATAGTGAGAAGTGTATATGGTAAACTTATTTATGAACTTTTTATTAAATGTTGCCTAATGAATACGCGAATTTAGATGTAAATTTTGTAACACAGCCTGCTTGCTTCCAAACTGTAGTCCATTTTCAACTGTCCCGTTTGATCACAAAATGCGGCTGATAGTTTACGTAAAATTTTGCAAATTTGTCATCAAACTGAACCGCATTTGTGTAAATAGGGCAATTTAAAATGTTCGTATCCTTTTTGAACCGTCTTCCTTCATGGACACGGATACTGTCCTAAAATAAACTCTAGATAGTTCTATATTCTCTTTAAAATGAAAACCTTATGGGAAATCGCTTCGTGTGTTTTATAGGCATTTCCTGCTTTATATTATAAGTATATACTGTTTTCGCTATGTGATATGCAATTATATTAATTGGAGCAGTTGCTTTAAATATCATGGAATCGAAATTCATTTTATAATTTTAGAAAATTATTTAAATCGATATTTTCTGATCGTTTTGACAATGGTAATCTCTATTGACATTAAGTTTATTGCTTCTAACATTTTTAACATTTTTTTTTATTTTTGAATTGAAATTTTTTATTATTATTTTTTTTTTATGATAATTTATTTATGAAACTTTTTTTTATTAATTGGTGAGATGTTGGACACGGTAAATGAGAATTGGCACGCATATCGTCTTATAGCGAAGATAGAATATACTATCATATAACACGAAAGGGTTTCCTCATATTGTGTCTCTTTGCTTAGTAGGCTCTTTAAAAACCATAGAGACACCCTATGAGAAATCCCTATGCGCTTTATGAAAAATACTTTATGCTAATGACCCTATCCCTTGTAATATTGAAAACTTTTGCTACCGATCTCTAGTATTTTTGTATGCTGAAATGATATGGTGTAAAGTGTCAATTATATTATGATAAATCAACGTTTTTACATATAAATGTCTAAATGTTAAATCAAGCTACCAGTTATCGTCGCAAAATGTGATTTTTTACATACAGACGCTCAAAATGAGACAAAGACACATGTGGAAGTAACAAAAAAAATTATAGATCTTTAATAAATCAAAACATAATAATGCAGTGAAGAAAAAATACAAAAATAAAGAATAACTCAGATTTACGCCAATATTGTATCAAATGATTACTTTGGCGATGTTAAGTAGGTATACCTATTACCTACCATAGGAAAGCAATGTCCATATAGAAAAAACTAATAAATATTTAAGATCCTATATACTAAGTAATTATTGGTTAATTTAAGTCGTATTTATTTGAATGAGATGTCACTATCATAAAAACAATATTAAAAATATTTAAAAAAACAACCTTTATGAATGTGGCATTATTTAATTTAAATCCATTAAAGCGATACCAAAAATGTATTCTAAATTATAATTAACACTTTGCCTTTAAATACGATCTCAAATATGAAAATTTAAGAGGCAAATTTGCTTTTTGCTAAGATCATCCTAAAAATAGAAAGCATAAATGTTTTTGATGTTTTAACGCATGCTTGCAAGGAACCTAATTTGTGAATAAAACTAACCTTTAAAGTTACATAAAATACCAGTAATGACTAGTGTGTATTAATTATTATTAAAGTGAAAGTGGATAGAACTTGGATGAATAGGTGCTGTATAAATAATCAATTAATAATAAGGCAGCCTCTAGGAAATTATATTGAGCAAACTACAAATGATTGAACACAAGCTTCAGTCAATTTCAATTTATTGCGCAATATTGATTGTCAACGGGCTGCCTAATGTTGGTAGCTATACGTGTAAGTGGGGAGTATCAAGTGATTTTTATACAAATATTGTAAGTATATTTCGAAAACTCAATTCTCATGTATAAATGCTGTTTTATGTATGCTGATTTAAATAACTAGATACTTATAAACAAAATATTCTTACAGCCTTTAGATATATAGACACAAAAATGGTTTTAGGATGACAGGAATATAAGTAAGTAATCTTACAAATAGGTAGAACACCAAAAATTTATAAATTCCGTTTTTGTGTCGATACATAATAGGATGCCTAATTTTACAAATTAGATAGGATAAAAATAAAAATAATAAAAAACTCTACAAAGGAGTCATAAAGTAGTTTTTGTATAAAATAAAGAAAAACAATGTAGATAATCAGGTTATATATTTTAGGATAAATACTCGTAAAGATCGTTTGTATTTTTTTAAACATGTATACCGAGGTCCCTGGAATTGATTACTGATGGCGAGCAATAATTATATATAGCATTAGGATCATCACGTTATGTGAAATAAAGTATGTATGTGCCATATGGAGTAAGCTTAAATAAAATGTTATGTAAATACAATGAAATGTCGAGGTAAATAAATGAAATCGAATCAGGAATATAAAATTCCTATAATAAAAAACAGGATAAAGTTTAATGATATCCAATAAAACTTCAAGTCGATTTAATGCAGTATGAAGTTATTTTATTTGTGACGTTTTATTAAATAATTTAAAAAAATCAACTTTGGTTTTGTTTAATATTTTGTTTTATACCTTTTTTTGTTTTTAATTTATGTATTTAATTTTGTATTCATTTTTTTTAATAATTCAGAATAACTATTTAATAATTTTGTAACATTTGTCATAAAAGCAAATATAAAAAGTATCTAGTAAAAATTTTACTTGTTCGTGTATACACAAATATTATTTAAAATATATAATAACTATCTTTTATCATTACTGACATTCGATTTTTTACTATAAATTACATGTTTAAAAAAAATTGAATCCGGAATTTGTCAATGTTACCACATTCGCGTCAAAAATTGACATTTAAACGCTATACAGATTATAAAAATATTATTGATGTGACATATAACCCGAATGTACTTTTTTTGCTGTAACAATACCAACTTACTTTTTTATTTATCTCGACGTTCAGTATTCAAGAAAAAAAAGGTCAGTAGCAGTTATTTCTCCTAACTTAATGTAGGTACTTATAGTGCGTACTTAGAAAACAGAAAGAAATTATATGTTTTAGAAAGATAAATAAACATTTTTAAATAATAATTTATTTTTACCATTGTGACTTAGTATTATTTTGTAATAGCACGTTTGTAAATACGCACGTTTATCGTTTGATTGTATAGTGTGTAATGAAGTCTAAATAGGAGAGGTCTTAATACCAAGTAGAGGAATATTTTTGTATAACTAAATGAGCTATAATTTTACAAAATATCAAAGAAACTAACAAACTCTTCTTAATCATATCTATTGTACCAAAAGTAATACTCGTGCGGCAGGCCTTAAGTCTGTAAAAATATCGTCTTCCCTTCAAAACAAATCGGAGGAGGAAATCGGATTTTAAATGTCTCATGTGTGAAAAAAGGTTTGTTCGATTTATGAAATCCATAGTAATCGATTTACTCTATAAAATTATATCATTTATATTCTGTGTATTCCTGACCCGGGCCAATAGTGAATGGATGTGAAAATGCCGTCATACCTCATTTCCTTTCGATTTTAACAAAAAATATTCGCTATTGGCTCGGGCTATGAGTGCCTGCAACGCTAGCTATAACAAATGTACGAGCTTCGCAGGTTTAAGATATTACTTTACTCAATAAATTGTGTCAACATAGGCCTTATCTATTGCAATTTGTGAAATAAGAAACGCCGAAAATATTGCATCGTTGGTAAAATATTAATTAGGGTATGTACAGATAAAATATATAATAAAAATGTAATTATTTTAAAATAGAATTAGTTGATAAAAATATTAATGACATGGCAACATTATTTATAAATATCTTACGCTAGTGGCGCCACTATAAACATAAATAACATTTTGTGCATATTTTCTAAAGTGTGCCATTTCATGAACAAATTTGTAAATAAAATAGAGTTGGCTAGGTGTCTATCTCGAAATCAGAATTTTCCTGTTATTCTTCATGTTATAAAGTGTTTGTGCTCCAGAAAGTTTACAGGAAAACTCGATTATCTGAGTAGTATTCCGGTGTACACCTAATAGATATAGATAAATCTATTAAGACAGGGGTTCCCAAACTTTTTTCAAATAACAACTCGCTTACTTAGCATTTGCTTGCGGCGCACCTAGCTATTAAAAAATACAGAAATAACAAATGTTACATACAAAATATAAAGAAATAATATGAGTTTGTCATGCAGTGGTATGACGTGTAAGCTCGATGATCGTCACGCATATTTTCAAATGCGGACTGCGTGATTTCTAAAATTCGTTTCCAAAGCAAGCCTCGAGGCTGTCCAGTGCGCGCAGCGCACAGTTTGGGAACCCTTGGATTCTGAATAGATAAGTGGTCATACAGTCAATTGATTACAAACTATTCGATACCAAAAACGTCTCACATGTGCTAATACTAGTGCGCTGTACTGGATGTTGGGAGACATTTGTAGACTCTTATTTCAAAATGTAAATGTTCGACTATTATATATACAAGCTGACTAGTGAGAAATTTTCAGCTCTCATAGATATTGAACATTTTAGTAGAGTTAAAAAATATAGGAAACATTCAGAATTTGAAATAATAAATTATTACATTTTCTGAATGAAAATCGAGTACTGAATACCCTATTGCAGTGATGAAAATGACTCGCCATTCAGTCTGTATATAATTTAATTTTATCAAATCATGTACAATTTTAATAAAGCTGCGAATTACCAATTTTAATCTTATTATTGTAAATAATAGTATTACCTAACATCCAGAATAAATAATATATTTTTGTGTTATAATAATTTAGTTTAGGCGTTTAGATGTGTTAAGTATTAAATTAGTTATAGGTGAAGGCATTATGTGATAACTATGCCGATGGTAAAATTCTTTTGTAAACGAACATGTAATAATTATCTGTATTGTATAATTTAAATTGTATAAAATGTATTAAATATTATTGGAAAGTTATTGTTGTTATAGCTTTATGGAAACCAAACATGTTATTATGTTTTTACAAAAAGAAAACTATTAAAGAGATGTGGATGCCATAATAAGTATCAGTTGCGTCAATAGTTATTGAAAACTTTGTATTGTAGTAATTAATTAAGTTATCCTGTTCTTGTAATTAATTATCTTATAAATATCGACCACTTTTCCTGCTTACACAATTCTAATGATAATTGTAACTTTTACAATGTGTAATTGTAATAATTTACCTTCCATTATTGTTGAAAATGAAATGAAAATATCCGAGATACCAGAGACATCATGTCATTTTATGACCAAAGATTTGTAATAATTATTCATTATTTTCTGGATAAATTTTATTCTGTAAATGTATTTAGATATTTGACATCGTAAGTTACAACTATCATTATATTTTTATACAACTTGTTGAAATGAAAATAATAAAGTAAGAATTGGCTCAAGCTCGGATTAACTGAGATTAGTGTATTCAGTATTGGCTCAAAGTATTGTTTTTTTCTAGAAGCTAAGCTGTTTACATATCCAACTGTCCACAACTGATAATTAATAAACAATAGGCATAAAAAGTAATAAATTATTTTTTTGTAACAAAAAAAATAGCTAAATACTCGTACGTATTTTCGAATTTAGAAAGCGATATTTTTAATTTCTGTCTAAATATTGCTCGACTTGCTCATACAGCTTTTTGGTTACCTAATATTGTACGAATGTGTAAACAGCTTGGTTTAGCTTAAATTTTTGCTTGTCACGCAACGCTTCGCAGATGGTACGGCTTGGAGTCTTCAAGCTGTTGTTGATAATGTCCACCGAATAGTTTTGTAAATAAATTCATTATATGATAATGAGACTGATTACTGTTTTATTTTAAACACACTAATTCTTCGGTTATTCTTAAGATTTAAAGAGGCGAGTGAGCAGTTTGATCCTAGCCTTGATTATTACCGGCGCTCATTGATCTCCGCAGAATTGTTATACATACAAGGTTGATACAAGCGAGAGGCATTAAATGAAACCACATATTTAGTGTATTATTTTCTGGCTACACAACAAAAATCAGATCAATCGGAGCAATAAATTAGCCACAGGAATATTTCAAAGTTTTTTCTCACTTCGCACACGCTGTATCGCAGCTGATCGCCGACTATGACCGGCCGGGGTCATTCACCCCGTACGAGGTTCCGTTCGCATTACAAGTACGATACAAAGCGTGTTTATGTATTTTCGCTGTTTAACTTGTTTGAAAAAGTATATTCGTATACTTGTCGTAAACTTATTTTTGATAGTTTCGGATTAACTGTAGCCACTTATAGTATATGTGGTTTAATTTATTGCCTCTCGCTTGTATCAACCCTGTATAGACATCTTCCACTCCTTCCCTCTACTCCAATGGGCCATCGAAAACTTACAAATGCGATGATAATTGCGTGAACTTATAAATGCAGTGAACAGGAGGTGCCTCTGGTAATGTCGACCCAACCCGGCTAGTCCACAGCATGGCACCACCTCTTACACGCATCGGCGTGTAAATGAATTGTCTTTAAATGGGTAGGCAGAGAGTACAGAGTGACACGTGTCAGATGTCGCTAATTGATAATAAAGTTACTTACGAAAGTTCGTCCAAATATGACCAGTACCTACAACTTTGTTAGGTTGGGACGGGATGCGTCTTTATTTTGCATTCCATGAGGGCGAATTTGCTCCTACTTTCATTCCGATTTCGCTCTCTGGCATACCGATTGGTGGCAAATCCCTGTATTGCTTTTCGATTTCAGAATGCTCCCTGGATAGCTACAGCATGCATTGGAATACTTGGCGTCGACATATCGAGCAACCATCACTTCCGCGGTCATTTGGAAGAAATGCTAAATTAGCCTTCCAGAAACTAGATGTGCTCTGTAGGACGAAGCAGTGCTTCACATCAGCTCATCGGCTGCTACTTTACAAAGCGCAGGTCCGACAGCACAGGGAGCTCTCGCCTTTGGGCCAATAACTAATAAAATAATAGTAGTGAAATTTTATGAGCTTGGAATCACGCGAAAAAAAAAGGCTCATAAAATGGCATTAAATAGATGGCAAAAGGTTTTGACCAATATATAATTTAATAGAATATAAATGATTCAATATGCAAACTTTTCACAAAAAATCTAAAGTATTAATCAATATAGGAAATGCGACGGCATTTCTTATTCTACACTGTTTGACAGTATAATAAACAATAACAATACTCAGTACTTACTGAGTCGTCCTCGTACTGTCTATATAAAAACTCGGGTAGTACCTATTTCTGGGTCCTAATGTGGCTAGTCTGGCGTGTCGTAGAATTTGCTAGTTTTTTTTAATGTATGGTAATATAAACGACTATAGTCGTATTTTTAATTAGACGAAGCCAACTGACAATAGCTAATGTCACTTTGTAAAATAATGTTGCCATGTTTAACGTAATAGTGATGCGTAATGAATGAATGTAATAACGATGATGTAAAAGAGTATCGAAGGGAAGAAAGATATATTTATTACCAAGATGAAACCTGGATCAACGAAGGTAATTACAATTTTCTGTTACTTTACATAATAAAAATAATAAGAATCACTTATTGCGATATAAAGCATACATTTTATACATTAATATTACCGCCAAACTGCATGGTAGTTTGTTGGCAGAAAACACTTCTCTATTAAACAATTTAATGACATACTGTACCTCGATTTATATATATTATTCATCATACTTAATTCAAATTCAAAAATTCAATTCATTGTTATCGATTCATTACTTGCAATTTAAAAAAGAGAGAACCATTATTAATTATAAAATACACACTCATTCGAATAACTCTCAATTCATAATTTAATTTAAGAATTAAATTAGGTATAATCTATAGTATTCACAATTAATTCAATTTCATTAAGTACCAACTTCAATACATTAAATTATACTTTCAATAAATTAATTAATATTTTTCACTATCTTAAAGGTCATACACTGAAGAAGGCATGGATTGACCAGACAGTGTTATCGTCCCGCCAGTCATTCCTAGATGGTTTGACCACAGGCTTAAAACAGCCTTCAGGAAAGGGCAAAGGACTAATTATCGGCCATGTAGGCGGGGAAAAAGGATTTGTGGAAGACAGCTTGTTAATATTTGAAGCCACAAAAAATAAAGAAGACTATCATCAAGAGATGAATGCCGATCCCTTCGAGAAGTGGTTTAGTGAGGTTTTGCCAAAACTAAAACCAAATTCCGTGGTAGTGATGGATAATGCCCCCTACCACTCCAAATATGGTTTGGTATGGTCCAAATATGGTTTGGTATGGTATGGTACAACGAAACAGTGCGCGGGAGAAAATAACATGTAATGTGTATGGTGACGGACTTTGAAACATCAAAATGGTGGTAGGTACTAACTAGCATTTAGGCGCGAAGCGCTTTAATGAAATTTTGTTCTTTTGTGCACTTTCTGTTTGTTTGCCATTAAAGAAGTTTAGCACCCCCATTAATGGCAAACGATTGTAAATAAAACGCAATCATAGGAAATACTGATACTCTCACGAATATAAACATTATACTTTGAGAACCGGTGATTAATGCAATGCAGGCTGTGACAGCGCGATTTCAGTGTTAATAACTGCAATTACCTCAGATCGTAAAAAGTCAACAGGATAGTAAAGGTGTATGTGATTTATTTTACGAATTTCATCATGAATATCTTTACACCCGACGGAGGTTCGCTAGTAGCTAGCATACTAAACTAGCTATTAGCCGACCACAATGCACAAAGTTTAGGCAACAAAAATACAATTTGTTCAATTAACTATACTACTATTATAAAGTTGAAGTGTTTGTTTATTTGGTAGAACGCGCTAAATACTTCTCCCATTTTAGTGATTCTCTCGACGTTTAGCCCATTTATCCAGGAAGGAGGCAGAGTAAAAAAAAAATAAGACCAATAGAAGCGGAGTAACTTTGAAACGCAGGTAAAGTCGCAGTGCGCTGCTAGTAATAAAATATAGACCATGTTACACCTGAATAATTTAGCTTTCTATTAGTAAATAAGTTTCGTAATTGGATCAGAATTTCTTAACATTATCTCCTATTAAATATAGTTTGCCGATATATATAGATAAGCGATACTCTTCACCTTATTCCCCATACCATCATAATGTCCATCATTTATAACTTTCTAATTCTTTTTTAAACTACATATATTTTTTTGCCTAGACTAT
>LUGF01018272.1:207663-219498 GCA_001625245.1 Calycopis cecrops | reverse complement strand
GGTCCATATTTATTTTTTTAAATACCAAAGGTTCCAGTCAATAACGAAACAGTGCGCGGGAGAAAATAACATGTAATGTGTATGGTAACCGACTTTGAAACATCAAAATGGTGGTAGGGTACTAACTAGCATTTAGGCGCGAAGCGCTTTAATGAGATTTTGTTATTTTGTGCACTTTCTAAGTGTTTGTTTGCCATTATAGAAGTTTAGCATCCCCATTAATGGCAAACGATTGTAAATAAAACGCAAGGATAGGAAATATTGATTGATACTCTCACGAATATAAACATTATACTTTGAGAACCGATGATTAATGCAATACAGACTGTGACAGCGCGATTTCAGTGTTAATAACTGCAATTACCTCAGACCGTAAAAAGCCAACAGGATAGTAAAGGTGTATGTGATTTATTTCACGAATTTCATCATCGCGGAGGTCCGCTAGTAGCTAGGTATGTACGTACATACTATACTAAAATTATAAAGTTGAAAAGTTTGTTTGTATGGCAGAACGCGTGAAATTCTGGAATACTGCTCCGATTTTAGTGATTCTCTCGACGTTTAGCCCATTTATCGAGGAAGCAGGCAGTTGCAGTGTACCAAAAACTACGACCAATAGAAGCCGAGTAGGTAAGTGTGAAACGCAGGTAAAATCGCACCGTGCTGCTAGTAATAAAATATAGACAATATTACACCTGAATAATGTGAATTTCTTAAGATTATTTCCTATTAAACATAGTTTGCTATTTAAGACGGTGGCTACCGTCTATTACATAAGCGTCGCTCTCCTTCAACCTATTCCCCATTTTTTTATAGCATAGGAGGCAAACGAGCAGTTGCGTCACCTGATGTAAAGTGATCACCAACGCCCACAGACATCCGTAACACCAGAGGTCTAACAGATGCGTTGTTGACCTTTGAGGAAAGCGCTGTTGACCTTTGAGGAAAGAATAAGCTATAGGTATGTATGTAAGCTTGTATGTAAGAAAGAACATTAGTGAATTCAGAACGACAAATGATAATCATAATAGAAATACGAGAAACAGGCATAAATTAGACATACCATTTCATAGACTTGTAGTAACAAGTAGACAAGTAAAGAATTCCTTTCGGGGGCAATGCTTACGCCTCTACAATAGGATCCCAGAAAGCGTCCAAAAACTTTCGATTAATAAATTTAAAAAAGTCGTTAAAGAGCGTTTGTGTGGTAAGGCATACTATAATGTAACAGATTTTATGGCATCTTGGGATTAATACCCTCCTCCTAGGCTGTTTCTGTACCATATTTTTTGTAAATTCATAAATTGTATTGTATTATATCATGAATAATATGCAAATGTATTTGTATTTTTATATTTTTTACTTTTACATATCACAACATGAGGCCCGCTGAGTTTGTTTCAGGACAGGGCTAGGGTTGAACCAGTGGTAGATTTAATTGTTGACGTTCAAAAAGTAATTCCTGTTTCATAATTCTATTTTGAATAAAAAACTTTTTGATTTTGATTTTGATTTTATAATGTATAATTACATAATACATTATAATGTTCATCATTTAACGTTCTAAGGAACTATCGTTTTTTTGGGATAAAAAGTAATCTTCAGGATATCCTAGACTGTCATTTGTCAAATTTTATCCAATCACGTTCAGATATTTTGTATGATTACCTATTAGGATTAGAAAGAATAGTAGAATTCACATTATTCAATACCACGCAAACGAAGTAGCGGACACCTTGTTTATTTCATCATCATCATCAATGATTAGCAACCGGAAGATGTCCACTGCTGTACAGAGGTCGCCACAGGTCAATGTCACAGGCCGCTTGCATCCAGCGGCTCCCCGCGACCTTGACCAGGTCATCTGTCCGAAGGATATATTACATATTCTAGTCCAATTATTTTGGAAACCATATTTGAATGCAGACGTCATTCTGCAAAAAATCACACGGGTTTGTACTTTGTACGTACGAGGATAATACAAACACACTTTTTTGCTGACGATTGCTATTTATAATATTGTGGTAACCTACCGTCTTGGTATGGCAATCAATTGTGATTAAGCTAAGCGTCTATCCATTGTCTAAATTACTATCTAAATTACAATATCGATTGATTTTAATTAAAAAATAAACTAAAAACTTATTATTGCACTGAATGTCGACGTAGACTTTTGTACCTGTGTAGGATCCGGGAGACAGCGGCGCGTTGCCATGAGTGTGGATCTGGGGAGAATACGGCCCACACTAGAGGTAAGCCCTAGATGGGGCGAGCAACATAACGATCTGGCAAAGGCACTGAAACTGAAAGACGGTGACTCTTTCTAAATATTTCAGAATTTTCTGTCTCGGTTCCGCTCCGTAGGCGAGGGGTGGTGCGGCGAAGGCGTTACGCACAGCTCATGCCACTTACCTAATTGAGATAAGGGGTCAGGACTTTATGGGACAAAGTTCCCAATCTTACCCCATTTTAAAAGCAAACTCTTTAGTTTTAAACTGCTACCGTCACCCCTCTGCGATGGCTCAGTAGGTGACGAACATGAACAAACCGCACATCACATCCTATGGGAGTGTAGTCTTTGGCAAGCTGAGAGAAATGTAATGCTTTATAACATTCGTAGTGTAACAGGTGTAGTTTATTATAGCGACCTCGTGGTCAACTAAGGGAACGTTCGTGCTTTCAAACAATTTTGTCATAAATATTACTGGCAGCAAATAAATATAATTCAATCATAATAATACCCCTGATAACAACAAAGTATCCATATCAATTCATTTATTTATCCGTGGTGCATAGTAGCCGGGCTTCACCTGGCTGCTCTCTCTACTTCTTGGCTTATTTAAGTCACTGCAACCTTGTACTGTCTCCCGCTTTGATTAGGGAGGGAAATTGGAATTACTTCATACTCCTCCTACTTTCTTCTGATTAAATTCGTTATGGGTCCCAAGACAGATTTAGCTTTTCCCTCGGGCTCCCTGCGAACCTATCAAAGGGTCAAGTGTGGTTGCCGCAGTCGATCCTGGCGGCACAGGAGTAGCAGCGGTGGGAACGAGTGGTGGTCCAAAGCCACTAAAAAAAACCCTACCCCATTGCATTGTACCCATAAGAGTTTGCCGGCGTAAACAAAAAAAAGTGTTGGTCACCTTTCCTCCAACGGGCTACTGGAAACTCACAAATCGCTGGTTACGTGATAGTCAGTCAGTCGTGAGTCATTCAAAGAGGTCACTGGCGTGCCATCCCATTTCGGCTACCATGCAGTAGCGTAGAAAAGACTTTCAGAACATTAAGGTCTGATGACGTCACCGGTGATCGCCGATCACCTCGGATTAGCTAAGGCTGCACATCAAATGATGCAACTTACTCTCCGTGTTTCGCTCTCACAGAGCCACGACGAGGTTACGTCCGAGAGATGATGTAACGAACGTGTTAGGACGGATTAAGGACAATACTAAAGTGACAAGGACAAGTGTAATCTTTCACACAAACAAATGCCCTATAACTTTAAAATTATTTAGGCATTGAATGTTTCCTAGGATACTTTTGCAACACATTTCCTTTGAAAGTAGGTTCTTCTCCTAAGTAATAAGTTTTATCACTAGGACCTACATTAATTCTGTGCCTAGTGCATTTCTATCATGATTATCTATTATGCTAGGTCGAGAATATTTTTTCGAACATACATTATATTTCCAAGAATGCATTCCTTGCACTAGCATTTATAATGTTGTTGTACGATTTTCAAAAAGACTCGATTTTCAGCAATAGTACAACTTCTTGAAAGTGCGTTAAACAAACTCCATTAAATTTGGACATTATAAGTACGAAATCAAGCAGAATAATTCACAGTTGGTACCCAAAGATGCTGACTATTTCACGACTTTGATAAGACTAACACAACATACTTAACAATTTATTTTCATAACAAGCCTACCAAAAAAAAATTGTTATTCCTATTAGACCTTAAACTTTAATACTTTTTATTGTGCCCGGGACTATTTGACATCTGCATTTTATAATCGATTTTTGATGCTTATTCTACTTCCTGCTTATATCATTAAATCAATAAATTATTAAAATCTAATTAATCTATGTGGAAGTCGCAGAAACCCAGAAATTTTAGCTTTACCGGTTTGGAATTATAAACTGTCAAAAAGGCGAATTATTGCCCGCTCTTATACATAACGGCTAGCTTTTTTGAATAAAGTGCGCCTAACACTTTCTGGCGGATTTTAACTCGGCCGACCCGAATCCTGCTAGTGTTTCACCCGCTGCTATACAAAACGGTCACGTTTTTGGAAATGGCTAGCCGTATTGCAATTCCGCGATATATACGAATTACGATGCGACATCTACATCAACTCGTAGCGTTGTTGCGCGTAGCTGTGCTACGAGATAAGGGATGTATCGCTACAGACAAAACAGACTTCACACAAGTAATAAATAAGTGTATTATTCTTATAGAGCACTATCTGGCACTCCGCGACTATATTATCCCAAAGATACGATTTATTCATTTCAAGATATTTTTATGATAAATATCTGTGACTTTTTAAATCAAATAAATTTTTAAGTGAAGGAGTAAAAAACATACATTTATAGTATTAATTTCTTTTTTCTTTCTTGGACAGCTATTCGGTAGAATTTCGTTTCATGATATGGCCTTCTTCATTGTTTTTTTCAGTCCCTCAAACGTCTTCATTTATACTACCTAGTATATTGTCACACATCAATTAAATTAAGTAACGGAAATAATTGCTTGATAGAAACCCAAATTCTTGCTAGACTTTTCACCAAAAGGTAACCAAAAGGTAAAATAAGGAAAAGCTCCATTTTTAATCAATAATCTACCTGCTCAAATTAATCATTTTGGGCAGTCGAAGTTGCAGGCATTAGGTAAAATATTTTAGTCCATCACCAATTAAAAAATAAATGTACGGGTAATTACCAACAAAAACTGATACGGTAAATATCCGCAAACCGATGTTTTCCAAACAGTATTTGGGAAAATACAAACAATTTTCAATTTAGCTCATAATTATTGTTAGTTGGAAAAACACAAGTACGTTAGCTGATTTCCACGGCTAATTGCCCTGTTGAAACAGGTCGATGTTCTTTTACTATACATATTAATACATATTACAGTAATTTATATTAGCGAAGTTTAAGCTATGCGGATGTCTGTGGGCGTCGAAAGTCAAAATGGCTCCGACTTCTTGTTTGGCCCCTAAACTACAAAATTTGTATCTCCAACCACCAGCAACGCTAGCCCGCTCGTGAAGGCCAAGTTCGACTGCAACAAGTCGTGACCTTTGATAAAATGGCACTTGAAAGTTTATTGTAACAAGTCACCGCTCACACGCCGCTCAATAAATTCCAGGAAACGAGATTATTGGATTTATATACAATATATATTTTAGGAAGTTCATAGCGAGTATTGCATCTTTTCCGGCTTAGTCACCTTGAGTGGTGCAAGCCTAAGTGTGAGGACAAAATATGGCGACGCCTTGACACGACAAAATGGCGATTATTGATAGGCGCACAAGGATTTTATCGTTATTATTGCTGTGGCAAGATATGTTTTACTTTCCAATTATACGGAAGGAAAATCGGTAAAGAACCGAACTGATAAGACATACATAAATATGTTAATTTAAAGTGTAGAATTTAAATAATAGATGGCAGCGGTGGCCTTGTTTGGAATTATTCAAATTTACTTTATTTTCATATCAATCCTGACGTAAACGACGTGTCGTGGATGAAAGAAGAGAATATGGGGTGTGGCTGTGTCTTGTACGCAGCCGTGTTGTACGTGAATACCATTTATTACTTCTGATTAAGTTCGTTGCGGGTCCCTAGACAGTTTTAGCTTTTCCCTCGGAGTCCCTGAGATCATATCAAAGGGTCGTTGTGGTTGCGGCTGTTGAGTCTGGTGACAGGAGTAGCAGCAGTGGAAAAGTGTGATGGGCCATGTCCGTAAAAAAATACTCTTATTTTACTATTCTAACGGATTTTATTGTGGTTATGACGTCATGAAGACATCAGTACATCTCTCTCAGTCCACCCGTGACCACGGTTGCTGCAAAGCTTTGGACACACAAAACAAAACGTTGGAGAGAAGAGAGAGAGAGAACGTTTGAGAAGTGCCATCCTGAAAGTGGAAATTTTTTCTAATGGTTGCCACCATTAGAAAAAATGTCCACTTTCAGGATGTATATACGTATAGACTAATACTTGTATTAATCGCCGTTCGCAACAGTTGGAACTAGCGAAGACTATTTTGTCTTCTTGGTTTAGGGAGACGATAGGGGTAGACCTCCCTCTTTCCCGCAGATAAAAAGAAATGTACCGGATGAGACAATGTAGTGGATGGATGGATGTGTTGTGTCTATGTCTATAGACCATGTAGACTGTAGTATCGAAAGTTACGCGGTAGGTGGGACTGAGCATTAGCCATGTAAGTCGAATTCGCTTAAGTCGAGGCATAACTGCATTTTCGATATAAAACTACCTAATGTTTTTATGGTAAACTTCGATTATAGAAGACAGAGAGAGAGAGGGAGTTTAGACAAAGCAAGGTTAAAAATATTTGTTTAACTAGCTATTATCCGCGGCTTCGCTCGCGTGGTTTCGCGTAGTTTTTCGCGAGCCTATGACACTTCAATCCTTCAACTATCTCCATACTAAATATCACATCGATCCGTTTTGATGTGAAAGAAAGACAAACACAGTTTCGCATTTATAAAATTAGTATGGATAGTTTTACGAGTTGATAAAGTGATATTTGGATATCTCGTAACTCCAGATTCACCTAAGTCGGGGTAGTATAAATCAAGGTATAACTTTACATACTTATATTTGGCTAGGCTATTTTCGGCATGTACTTAAGTAAGTTTTTATAAGTTTCCTAGGTTCGATTTAGCTGCAATATTGAAAAAAAAAGGTCATCAGAAAAAGTGAGATTAATCAGACGCAGAAGGCACACTAATCATTAGATGCAGTATAGCAAAGTTTACGAGTAACGGCTCTCCGAGGTCGCTAGTGATGTGTCGTGGTTTCACTTATCGATAGACCGTGGGATTGAGAGGTCACTAGTGATGAGATGTAGTTTCACTAGTGTGTAGATCATGATATCGCGAGGTCGGGTATTGGTGTTGCAGGTATACAGTGGGATTGGGCAATCACTAGTGATGTCCCACGGTCTCGCTCGTCGATACACAGAGGCAAGGATATCGTTAGTTATTTGTCACTTGTGGATACACAGTATAATGCAGAAAAGATTATATAATAAATGTGCGCGTATGGCAGCTTTCCGAGATCACTAGTGATGTACCTCACTTGTCGATAGACCAAGGCAAGGAAATCACTAGTGATGTGTCACACGCAGATACTATAGATTAACGTTCAAATGTCGTCGTAATGGCTCTCCGAGGTCACTAGTGATGTACCTCACTTGTCGATGTGCCGCGGCACCACAAGGTCGTTGACCGGCGCGTCTGGTGCAAGCCGCGTGGATGTTACATCAGCCGGCGACCTTGTCCGACACGGAACAATGGCGGCGCTGTAACGCACCGACAATTCGCGCGAATTTTTGCTACGGTCCGAATTAAAGCGCCAAAATCGGATAAATATACATTATCTTATTTATAGTCTTTGATTTACCTAATAAGTATAATATGTTTGTATAATATTATTCTGGCTTTATTTAAAAGATAACAGCCATCTTCGCCTTCTAGCCAACTGTATGTATAGTCCTAATATGTCGTCTTCTATTACTTAATTTTAGTGTTGTAGATCATTTTTATAATACGTTTTATGTTATATGATAAACATTTTAATTTATAGAATAAATCATAATCCTGCAGGCACCGTAAATCCCACCACCAATTACGATATATAACTATATTCCATCCATTATTTTAAGATAAAGTTATCTTAAAATAATGGAACTAGTATGCATGCAGCAAATAAAAGTGAAACTTCTGAAAAACTTATTAACAATCTATCGGGCGGACGTGTGTCTGCCTGCCACGGGCTTGACCAATATATTAATTATCAACTTCTGCTAGGTGGCGCTGCCAATCGGCATCCGGTGTAGTGACACGCGGACGTTGGCCATGAAGTAGCACGTGCCAGCCCAGAACTTGGCAATAAAAGTAAAACTTATTTTTTTATTTTATTGTATAGGGGGACAACGAGACTGCGCAGCCAGGCTGCCTTGTGCGCGGAGGCCCTTAAGGCCTGCGCAGACGAGAGATTTATGTCCGCGGACTTTTTTGTCTGCTAAAGTAGAACGCTTACAACTGTATGGAGTAACGCAAACGAGGGCTTAAAAGTACGCGGTACATTGCACACATTTTCAGGACCGCGGATAAAAATCCCTCGTCTGCGCAGACCTTTAAGGCGCTATGGGTCCCAATGGGCTATTTTCCAAGTTTTCATAAATCACCCCAGAATGTTTATCAGTGATCAATGAACTTACACATTTTTTTATTTTTTATTCTGACAAGTATTTACTTTCAAATTTTAAATTCAAAATTTAAAATTTTAAAGACCCGCGAAAACGCTTCTTTAAGCAAAATGGCGTCCTGTGACGTAGATATTCTGTATCCTAAATGTCAAGTAGTGAATGACTTATGTATGTGACTTATTTCATATGTAGCATTTGTTTATTTTGTAATCTCTTTGTAATAACAAACATTTGTACTAAGTATCAACATTTAACAGTGACCATAATATTAAAATTATGACCTACAACTTTTTGACAAATGACAATTGACAACTTAGTTACTACGCATATTACGGTACCATAGAGCTCACGCAATACTGACGTCATAATCAATTTCAAGTCGTTTCGTATCACGTGACTCATGAATAAAAATACGTATTTTTAAAAATTGATTTTAAAATGAAATATTGATTATTTACTAATTATTTCACTACATAATGACTTCATAAATCATATTAATTAAAGATTACATTCAATAAGCTTGTATTTTTAATACAGGAAAATAGCCCATTGCGATCCGCCTAGGTAATTTTGCGTGGACGGCGCTCGAAAATAGAGAGAATATTTAGAAAAAAATAACCATACGCATAAAAATTGACTCCTTAAATTTCTTCGATTACTTATTGGGGATAGATACATATTTTAGTTGTGGAAATAACTTTGATAGTTATAGAATAGTATGGATTTAAAAATTGATGGAATCGTCAGATATAGTGTTTTTTCATTAAAGTTTACGATTTTTTTCTATCGAGGCAAAATTCTTTAATCGTGTTTCGACGACCAAAGCACTATACCGTATTTTGTTAACATTAACCACAGCTAAAAAAATATGATAATAATCAATAGTTCTCAAAGGTTACGTTTTGAATTATATACGTGAGCACGGATTGACAAATTTGGAGCCCATTTCGCCTTATGTGTGTATTAAGAGTAAGTGTAGTAAGTGTATATGTGTGTGTGATAGTTTCTAATTAACAAGTATCGTGTCTTTGTTTAATTAAGTATTTTCACTTTTCTTCAATCTTACCGATTTAATTTTCACAAAAACTGCAAGTTATGACACACCTTCTGTATTTGCCTACTTATTTGTATTTATTTAGTGTAGTAATACTGGACATTAGATATGTATAATTCGATTACGTTAATAAGTTACATCGGCTTTCGTCATTGAAGCAGAACAGCGCAACATAGGCCGATCTAATCCGATTTATAACACCAATTCAATAAAAACCTTATTCCACATCTAACAAGGCTTAAAATTTAACAAGACGTGAGCTTATCATATCTCGCTCGCGATATCTGTGCTGCATGACTTTTGACGTGTGAATGAATGACAGCCTATGAGAGCTGTTATTCGGCTAAGCAACTGACGAATGCCAATACAGCCAACTCTCGTTTGACCAATGGCGAATGAAGAATTTCCCGTGCAAAAATATTGCCTGGTGGATTGGCTTAAATAATTTCGCGCCTTTCCAAAAAATGATTTCTGCGCAGGTACATCGGTGTAATTTATTTATATGGTACTATTATACGTACGGACCACAGGTATGTATAAAATGTTAAGTAGGTATTATATTTTGTACACAATGTTAAACATATACAGGGTTAAATGTAATTAACGCAAGACTTCTTGCAGGCAGCATGTCTACATCAATACCAACAACATTTGTTCTACGACTTTTGAAAATTAATAGTTTTTAAAATTTTAATATTCCCATACAAAATATTAATATATTGCCTCTGAACTATCATATAGTCTGCGTGCGGCTAAGAAAATAGCACGGGAAACGCGCGCGGCAAGATAGGGGCTCCCGCGCGTCCTTCTTACAAGATACAGAGTAATAAATAACAGAGGGTGCAAACATTTTTTGTTTTTATTTTTTTTGTGCTATTTAACTAGATTCGTAAAAAGTCGTAGAACAAATGTTGTTGGTATTGATGTAGACATGCTGCCTGCAAGAAGTCTTGCGTTAATTACATTTAACCCTGTATACGTAAGTACTATATTAAATTATATAAAGAGTAAGTAGCTGCTCCGATGAATGGCATGTATAATGTTGCCAGACTATTTTTATGAAGCGAAATTACAATCAGGTGTTGAGTTTTTGATTGAAATGTCATTCATTATGTAACCCTTACTAGTTTTTGATGCAATCGTTTTATATTAGAAAACATTTATCCCTGATCTTGAAGATTTTTAACACTTTAAGTATTTCTTACCGGGGAAGCACGTAGCCGCCGCGAGCCGGGGAAGTACCTCTGAAGTTAAACAACTTTTTAATTAATCGCATTTTGGCACAGATTATAATTTGTATCTTACTAATATAATGTAAATCTATAATTGGACGTTTGACTACGCTTTTTACTACATGCATATGAATGTGCTACATGCAAAAATACGGCATATACCCACCAAAGCAACATTTTTTACAATTTTCGTCTGTCCGTTTGTGCTGGCAAGTCAAGTAGTTAACGTAATTAGGTAGCTTAGGCTACTGTACTATTAATTTTTACTATTTTTTACGATACTTTTACCTAAACCGGCATTTTTAAAGTGTTAATCTGTTTGTACGGGATAATCTCTGGAACAGATGGACCAAATATGATGGAAATATCACAGAAAGATAGAGAACTTTACATGGCTGCATTTTATTTTATTTATTTATATTTTTTATCTACTACCGACGCCCATAGACATCCGCAGAGAGGCTATAGAGACACGTAATTGTCCTCCTTTCTCATCCCACCTTCATGGGCCTCTGTAACTAGTTGAAAATGCATCCTACTAATATTATAAAGGCGAAAGTTTGTAAGAATGTTTGTTACTCTTTTACACAAAAACTACTGAACGAATTTTCATGAAACTTTACAGTAATATAGCTTTCATATCAGAATAACATAATAAGTTAAAATTTATAGGGATTTTTTATAATCCGAAATCCACGCGGGCGAAGTCGCGGGCGGAAGCTAGTAATAAATAAATGCAAAACGTGCGAAGCCGCGGCGTATCGCTAGTGTGAACTGTCTCGTGTGCGTGGCTATTCACGTGACATACGTAAGCTGGTGCTAATTATAAACGGAGTTGCAGTTGTGGGTTATAAATAAACACAACGGCTACACGACTCGTCCGTAACTGATGTGGCCATACTTTCATACTTTTTAAATTGCCAGGAATTTGGTACCTACTTATGTTATATTTTACTTTCTACTTCTATTTCCTTCTGATTAAATTCGTTGCGGCTCCCATGACAGTTTTGACTCTTTTGTCTCCCTGTGATAATATTAAAGGATCGTGTGGTTGCCGCTGTCGATCCTGGAGACACAAGAGT
>LUGF01018272.1:161628-173364 GCA_001625245.1 Calycopis cecrops | reverse complement strand
ATCTGTCAAATTCCATAATAAAAAACACAAAAAAGTATGGAATTTGACAGATGTCAGTTTATTACCAGGTTATTACTTGGATATAGTTATTCCATGTTTATTAATAAGGGGGTAAATGTTTACAAGATACACAGCAAAAAAGTGTGTGCTTTAGAGACCACACAACTGAAGTAAAACTTAATTATTGATTTATTACGAAAATTCAATACCGTAGTTACAATGAATCATATACGATATTTATTTTTTAAATACAAAAAAGTTTCTCTTAGATCGAGTTTGAATTTTGAATTTAAATAAAGTTCCATTGTGTGATTTTTGTAACCAGCCAGCTCGCCAGCTTACTCCCCAACTCCCTAGTCGAGCGCGCGTATAGAAGTTTTACTTCAAAAATTCAATATGAGTAAAAGTTTACTGATAAAAACCTCATTATCCAGTTGTAAGTTTTGCCAAGCTGTACTTAATCAGCCGAAGTGTCACGTGAGATTAAGTATCAACTTTGACTCCGGCACAATACATGGAAAGCGAAACGTACATTTTTTTATCTAAGTATAGAGTGCTTTTAAACATGGCAGGCAGACGCCGGCGCCACTCAGTACAGTCGGAACCAGCGGCCGAGCAGCGCGTTTCGTTTACAAAATAATCATACGATATTTTTTTTTTATGTTCAATTCGTGTTCGTGGATTTGCATAAACAGTTTTTGGGACCTTGAATTTCTTTGATAACGCGTGTGTACAGGAAAAACGCCGGTTTTAAGTGAAGGTGTTCGCGACGGATTTGTCTAACAATTATCTAGGACTGCTTAGCGGGTGAGTGACACTTGGGACCTAGTATATTTTATTTTAACTCCGACCGAGCCCCGGTAGACGGTGGAGACTATTTTTGGCGGCGAAGACGATCTAGATTGCATCTAACACTTTTCATTCTCGTATTACAACCCTGCATTTCAAACACATGCGTGAAACAGAAATTTACTTATACAGGCCATTAACGATCTAAAAAATCAAGACTCAGTTTATGAATGAAGTCCGTAATCATCTTCACAATCATGAATGACCCCCCTGACCCCTCCGAACCCCCTTTGCCCCGGCATTCATGAATCAAACCGCCAAACGAGTAGTAAGAAAAGTTGTTAGTTATTGTAATAATACCTACTTAAAAGAACCTTGAGGAAACCTTGATTATTATATCACAAAACAATGCTTTATTTACCCGGTTTTTTTATTTAAATAATTGATTAAGTAACGCTTTAAGTTTTATTGAAATTTCAAATTAATACAGTAAGTATTACTTCGAAAATATAAATGCGAAAGTATGTAAGTCGAAAGAAATAATTCTTATGGCTTAGACTCTACGTAGGCAAAAGCATTTTACCTCGATTATGACGTTTAAAACTAATTAATAGTTCTCATTGTAAAACAGATACTATAATAACCACATAGACATAACAACCACAATAATATTGTTAATTTCTAAAAAAAATATAATAATAATATTGAATATATTCGAAATTATCGCATGAATATGCGCTACATATTATCTACTTTCAAACCCACTGACCATAAAATGCGATGTATAAACCTACCACAAAAGTCGTAACATTATTTTTGTATACATTATAGTAATTTAAACTACCATTTTATGAAGTTTTAGTAAATTAAAAGGTAAAATATAGAACGTACCTAATAGCTTGATGTAAAGGCATTATAAATGAAATCTATAACTTGGTTCTGTTACTCTTTTTAGTAAAAGGTAGTGCCATGTAATTGTTTAGTATATGTGTTGTCTATGTTCAGTCATAGACTGTATACTAAATCCCTACTCATTGTGAGGTACAGATGACAAGAGAGAGAGGGATGTTTGACATTACGACCAAGACTTAGTGCTAAGCATATCACCGTAGGTAGATAGCTGCGGATTACCAGTAAAGATGTAACTTAGGCATCAGCTGTCAACTCTGATCTGTCAGACTTGTCCTACTTCCACTTGGCATGTGTATATGTAACAGTAATATTGCAGCCAAATTGAAGCGAAACTCTACATTATGGGAATGTGTATATAATATATATACATGTATGGGAATGTAGGTGTGGGCAGTCGTCAAATGTCTCCAACTACTCGTCGACTCGTCGTTCTTTATAAAAAAACGTAAAGTAAAGATTATATTATTATTATTACTACCATGTTATAAGGTTAGCGTTATCATAATTATGTAAATTATAATTACATCACATAATATGCAATTTTGGAAGCTCATACAAATGTAGCATTACATAGCAAATTATGAATATTCTAGTTTAAAAATCATATTTACCACACCACGATGATGAGAAAATTTTAAATATCGCATCAAAATATTTCATCATAAAGGAACAACTACAGGAAAACGAATTTGTATATATATAAATATACTAGCTATACCATTATTTTTTGGAGATACAAAGTAATCTTTATGTTAATTTCGATTGTAATATCTTAATATCGTTCAGTGTAAAAGAATTACATTCGTCTCTACATTAATAATAATACTCCACACAAATGTTTACTATAATGGTCTAATCTCAGGAACTACAAGTCCGATTTGCAAAATTCTTTCGGCATCATTATCCGAGGAAGGCTATAAGGTTTCTTCTACCACGCTATGTCAAGTATCTGGAGAGCATGAAGTCTTCGTGGGTGAAACCGCAGCGCGCTGCTAGTTAGAAATTAGAATACGAGTTTGTCACGATAGGCGGGTGTCATTGTTAAATATCGTGAATGGTAGTCGAATGTTGCATTTCGTATGACCTTACTCTCCGTCTAGACGATAGACTTAACTGATTCATGGTATTACAAAATGTTCACGCTCTAGTAATTTGACTAATTGACGACTAAAAAATGTGGGTTTCGATCTTTATCGGACTTATTAAATAATAATGGTTCACTAACTTCTTTTTTGATTATATTAATTTTCCGTTTCTATCCGACTGCTCCATTCATCACCGCTGGGTGGATATAGCCATAGGACAACTTAAATAACAATTAATAATTTACAATACTAATAGAATAATAAAACTGCTATTAACACACACTCTGTGAATCGTATGTCTGAAATAAACTTTTATTTATTTATTGTGTGTATACATTAGTTGTTGTAATTATTGGTACGTATCTAGTAGTTATTTATCTGTCTAGACCAAGATCATACACCAGCATAAATTTCAAATGTAATTTTAATTTAGGTATATTTTAATTAAATTTATTTGCAGTTTTTTAATATAAATTAAGGTTTCACTATTCATATGTTCTTATAAACAAATAATAATTACTGTTACTATTTGTTTACGAAAGTTGCAAACTGTATATTTAGTCAGTTCATGAGTTTATTTATCTTGGCTCTATGCAGCTATGGAAGCAACTATACAGAATTAGAACAACATGGAGTCGACTCTGAATGATTTTTTTGAAACCTGGACAAAAATAGTTTCTTCTATTTTGGCTATTTAATGATGTTTTATAAGTTTGGATACTACGTTTATTTTTCAAAGCTAATATCAAAATACATAATAATATGTAAATTATGTCCCAAAATACGTCATTTACTTTATACATAATACGCTGTGATATTTTATTACTTTTATTATTCAATTGCGTTTTTATTTAATTTTAATAAGTGGATTACGTTACGTAAATATAAAATACATAGAAATATAAAAATTTTAAATAATATATGTCCTATGCTTATATATAGGACCCATGGAGGGACGAGGAGGAAGGAAGGCAACGCATCTACGTCCTGAAATTGACTCCAACTACTCGTTTGCCCTTTGATACTATAAAAAAAACTTTTTATTAATAGATGTTCTTGAACGTAAATTAGAAACTCCTTTACAATCTGTTTCCTCACAACAATTTCACAGAGCGCGTGCTCTATCTCCGCCGGCGAGGCTGCAATACTTTGGTACGAAACATTTTTAATGTAGATAACAATGTAAATATTTACTATAGAAAGTTCTTATGAAAATATTTATATTAAAACACTTCTTTCAAAAATCCTAGTATTACTTGTCAACTTAACATTTGTATTAAAAGTTAAGGTCCATTTTCTTTGGAAAACGTTCTAGAAAACGTTTCCTTCATTAAAACGATTTCGAGATGAAATTTGTTGATATTATTTTTTTTGTGTAAAATTTAATTTTTTTTTTGAATTATTTCATAGTTTAAAGTCATCACCATCTCGACCTCGTCAGCTATCGTTCCTTAGTAATTGGGACAATTTAAATTGGCCCCATCATAAGAAATAGGAGACGATCATAAGGGAAAACTTTAAAGTTTTATCTGATCTATATTCTATCTGTTTTATCTATGCCCTTCAACACATCAGCATTATTAAGAATAAGAAGAAGCATTACTTAATGTTATAGTTAAGTAGTTAGTGGGCTATAAAATAATAGACATTAAATTTAACTCGAACAAGTGATCCGACCTTTATCAAAGTAAACAGCTAAGTATTAAACTAAGTCAAGGTTTAATGGTGACAAGTGATCATTTTTTTCTATACTCAGATTGTTCATTTTGAAACACAATGCCTAATACAGTGTAAATAAGAAATATTTCTATAGATGTCATACCATGCTTGGTATTTGCTATTATTAGTCGCAAATTAAATAAGTAACCAATAGCTATTTATTTATTTGTATTTAAACGGTTTTGGGCACTTTATACTGAAGTATGAAGTTAATAAAAATGAAATAACCATAATAATTTTTGGTCCGACCCGAGATTCGAATCCGGGACTTCACGTCTGTGATTGAACATGCTTACCATTAGGGTCAATTCACACCGAGACGCGACGCGACGTGACGCGGCTTTGATTCCGCGCTGCGCAGAGCCGCGCCGCGAGACGCATCTTTAAATCGTATCATCAACGACGCCGCGCGGCGCAGCGAGACGCCTCGCGGCGCAGCGGAACGTGTCTACTCGCCGCGTCTGTGCCGCGGGTGACCGCCCCTCCCGCGCCCACCCGACACCCGTAGTTAGGGACGATCGATGTTAGAAAAACTCTTTATCACTCGACCGAACTGCATGAGATCTAAACGAAGTCGGGACGGAAATAGTAGACAAGTCGCCACAGCGGCCTCAGGCTGCGCCTCGCGGCAACGTGAGACGCAGCACCGCTCTTGCACGCCGCGCGTCACCGCCGCGTCGCGATACGTCGCGCTGCGCCGCGAGGCGTCTCGAGGTGCAGCGCTGCGCAGCGCAACGTATCTGAATTCTCACAATGAAATGTGTATCTTTTCGTGTAGTAAATAAAGTATATTTTGAGTTGCTCTATGTAAAATCTACGCGCGGCGCCGCGAGGCGTCGCGTCTCGGTGTGAGCTGACCCTTAGACCACGAAGCAGTCTCAGTCAAGAATGTTCTTATATGTATCAAAAGTTGGACAATTATCACAACGCATGCAGGCACAACGAAAACAGTCATCGTCTCTAGTATCACTCTAGTCTCTTGTAGTAGTATAAAAATAGTATTATTATAATAAATATTAAATAATAGAATTACCGTATTTCGTATTCACATGAATATTATATAATCACATAACTGTAATGAAATTATGATAAGTCATATTCATGATTCCATAAATTAAATACTAGATATTTACTGTTTAGTTAATTTATACACACAAAGCATTTAATTTTAAAATAAATATTAACATATTATTATTCCGACTTAGAAGTAATTATCGAGTTATCTATTCAAATATTTTCATGAATACCAACAGCCATAGACATCCTCATAGAGATTATGCAGATGCGTTGCCCTCCTTCGTCCTCCTCCCTCCATGGGCCACCGGCTACTTACACACCGCACGAAACGCGACAGCACAGCTGTTACTTTACTCCGGTTTTGTGTAAAAAAATCGGCTCCATCATTTAAAATTTATCGATTATATTTAAAAACGAAAACCTTTTAAACATGTCCGCATCTTTATTATTTATTATAAGAAATGCGTTAACGGACTGTAGACTGTATTATTTGAATTCCTGGAAAAGGATCCTTCTTGGGACTTATTGTGTCAAACCTTTTTTAAGGCCCGCGCAGACGAGGAATTTTTGTCCGCGGACTTTTTTGTCCGCTAAAATAGAACGCCTACTGCATGGAGTAACGCAAACAAGGGAAAAAACGGTACTTTGCATACATTTTTGTCCAAAAGTATGCGCAGGCCTTTAAGGTTTGGCGCCAAACAGACATGAATAGCTCATTCACAAACAATCGAACAGAATTTATGAATGCATGAAATGTATCCGAGTAGGGTCGCCAGACGGTTGAACCAAAAATGCGGACATTCCGGACACCGTTTAATTTGGTGGAGTAAGATTTAAAAAAAGCCCAACCGAGTCCTGCTTTATCTGAAAGCCTGGCTACACATGCAGGGTCTCGGCAAAGTGTTGTTTTTTTAGGATGATGGAGTCGAGAGACTGTTTAATATCTACATACTATATTACATATTGTAGTTACTTTCCGGGTTTTAATACGATAAGTCACTTATTAAAGGTACTAGCCAAAACATATACCTTTGCTCGACGTTTCGACTGGGATACACCAGACTGGCCGAGCCGAGTTACACGAGAATCTCGGGATCCCGGGATCCCGGCTGTTTTCTTGTCCCGAAAATCCCGGGTCTGTACTTGGCTAATCTCGGGATTTTTAGGATTTCCATAAACAGGTCTGAAACAGTTTGCATTCCGTAGTCCATTGCGCCTGCATCTTGCCTAGATTATATTAAAAGCATTTGTGATTGATTCCCCAGATCCTAAAGTACAAATACAAAATGAATCAGGGTTGGCAAATAGTATTAGACGTGAAATGAGCCTGTTCGAAAATAGAGGAACTCGTGGGTATCACTTAGAAATGGCAAATAAATATCTAATGTCTATTCCTCCAACCAGCATAGAACCTGAGCGAGCGTTTTCAGCTGCTGCTTATATTGGCAATAAACTACGAAGCAGGCTTGGAAGTGAAACGTTGGATGCTTTGATATTCCTGCGATTGTATTTTCGAAATTCTAATTAGTTTTGTTGTGTTGTCTTTTAAATTTCTTGCAAAAGTATTTTGTTTGTTTTGTCAATTTTCGTTTCGTACTGTATTGTGATGTGATTTATATTGTGCAACGATATTAAAATCATTTTTTTTAAAATAACTCAAGTTCTGTTTTGATTTGAGCCCAATGGGCTATTTTCCAAGTTTTCAAAAACCACTCCAGAATGTTTATCAGTGATTCTTATACATTAAACGTATATGATAACTTATACATTTTTTTATTTTTTATTCTGCTAAGTATTTACTTTCAAATTTTAAATTCAAAATTCAAAATTTTAAAGACCCGCGAAAACGCTTCTTTAAGCAAAATGGCGTTCTGTGACGTAGATATTCTGTATCCTAAATGCCAAGTAGTGAATGACTTATGTATGTGAGATAATTCATATGTAGAATTTGTTTATTTTGTATTCTCTTTGTAATAACAAACATTTGTACCAAGTATCAACATTTAACAGTGACCATAATATTAAAATTATGACTTACAACTCTTTGACAAATGACAATTGACAACTTAGATACGCATATTAGGGTACCCGGGGCTACCATAGAGCTCACGCAATACTGACGTCATAATCAATTTCAAGTCGTTTCGTATCACGTGACTCATGAATAAAAATACGTATTTTTAAAAATAGATTTTAAAATAAAATATTGATTATTTACTAATTATTTCACCACATAATGACTTCATAAATCATATTAATTAAAGATTACGTTCAATAAGCTTATATTTTTACTACAGGAAAATAGCCCATTAGAAACCACAAAGTCTAATCCCGGGATAGCCCCGGGATCCCAGGATTACACATTTAAAATCCCGTAATCCCGGGATTGAAAAACATGCTCGGGATTGTATTCTCTATACACTAGTAACTAAAATATTACACATATTGCAGTTACTCGTGTGGCTCGGCCGTCCGTGTGTCTGTATGCTTAGATCTAAATAGATTTTGATGAGGTTTTGAGGTTAGATAGAGGGATTTAAGGGGAAGGTTTATATGTATAACTAGCTGTGCCCTGCGGTTTCTCCCGCGTTTAATTTCTAAGAAATCCATATAAACTTCAACACCCTATTTCACGCCCTTAGGGGTTGAATTTCTAAAAATTTTCGGATGTCACGTCATAACATCTACCTGCATGCCAAATTTCAGCCCGATCCGTCCAGTGGTTTGGGCTTTGCGTTGATAGATCACTCAGTCATCTTTGAGGTTTATACATATACCCCCTTATTAATAAACATGGAATAGCTCTATCCAAGTAATAACCTAGTAATAAACTGACATCTGTCAAATTCCATACTTTATAAGTGTTTTTTATTATGGAATTTGACAGATGTCAGTTTATTACTAGGTTATTACTTGAATAGAGTTATTATATGTTTATTAATAAGGGGGCTAGAGAACTCCATTTTTGAAGTCCGATATCCACGCGGGCGATGCTGCGGGCTGAAGCTAGTTGCTTTCATAAACTAGTTATAGCGTTTGTTATTTACACAGATTATAAACTACTGGATAATTCTGTATGTAGGTTTATTGTTTCGTGAATGTCGATAAATCGAAATTATCCAATACTCGTAAAATCCGTAATTAAATAGTTAATATTAATTAAAGGTTAATTATAAATACATATTATAACAATGTAGGTACGTACTTTACGTAAGTTAGGTTTTTTTTATGGTATCGGGGGCAAAAGAGAAGGTGTTTAGTGACTACCGCCGCCCATAGACATCCGCAAAACTAGGTGTCTTACAGACGAGTTGCCGGCCTTTGAGGAAGAGGAATGCACTTTTCTTGAAAATCTTTAAGTCTAAGGTTTAATGGTAAATTATTATTAAAATAGCTTTTGTCGCCTAGGTGAGGCACCTCTAATATTTTCTAATAACAAATTAAAATTTCAAACGTACACCTACTAAAATAATTTATACTTCTTTGAGACTTTCGCGTTTGTTACATATATGTATAGCAGATATATATCAACATATGCCGAGTCGATCAGACCACACACAGATTACCAGTCGAACCAGTGTCGGCTCGGGACCACGGCTGGTGTAACCCAGTCGAAACGTCGAACAAACGTATATGTATTGGCTAGTACCTTTAATATCTTATCGCGCTAAAACCCGTAAAGTGATTACGATAAAGTGTAATCACTCTCAGATCTGATCTCCCTAATTCACCCCTAAAAAAACTCATGTCACGGTTTTTGTCTTTCAAGTCCTTCGAAAAGGCTAGACCGATTTTAATGAAATTCTCTGTGCATATTCGATGGGTTCGATATTTGCTTTCAAACGCAAAGCACGCATGTAGGTACTGTTTTAAAACATTGTAGCTACCCACTATTTTGAAATGATCGACACAAGTAACTGACATAATAATAAACAAACTTACAAGTCATTATTATCTATATTTATGGATTGACGCAACTTAGTGGAAGGTTGTCATGTAATAGCCAGCCCTCCGGTCAATGACTTTGTCAGAACGTCAGTTGTTTCCGGAAATAAATTCCATATACAAATAGGGTAATTAATCAACAAACAATACGACTACATATTTGCGCAATAATAAATGCAAAATTATTAAATTCTTGTAATAATAATTGCACATAATCATACGTGTGCAATTATTATTACAAGATTACGTACGTAGCCTGTTTTTATTTCCAAAGATCGCATTTAAAATTTTTTGACAGGACCTTTCTCAACAGTTATCTTAAATCATATCAGTAGAGCAGTTACGGAGAATTTCGACTGCAACTAACTTGACAGCAGATCATATCTTACGAATATTATAAATGCGAAAGTTTGTATGTTTGTTTGTTCCATGTTTGTTTGTTTATTTGTTTGTTTGTGTGTTTATTTGTTTGTTACTTCTTCACGCAAAAACTGCTGAACCGATTTTCATGAAATTTAGCACACACATAAAAAGTGCACATCCAAGTTGGATTAACACTTAGGATAGTTTTTATCCCGAAAAAATGTTCCTATGAGATGCCATGGAATGATTCTCTATTTTCCACGAGATCAAAATTTACGCGGGCGAAACCGCGGGGAGCAGCTAGTATTAAATATTATTGTTGTCGTTTCCTTTGTGAACCTGATACGAGGCTTTCGAGGAATTTTGTAAGAGGCAGTGCAATGCTGCGATGTAGCTGATTTGATAGGTATCTCTCACTCTCATAGCTTACAAGTTTACGGTGGCCCATTGGGTGCGGAAGGGTCGCCAAATGCCTCCGACTGTGCGTTTGCAAGGGGGCAAAATAGCTTCAAAATTGTAATACGACTCCCGGACTCAAGTTCGGTTACAAAAATAAGTTTGTTCCGATACTCTTGTATTTTGCTCACCTTTGGCAGACAGTGCGGTAACTCAGCAATTTTCGATCATACAACTCTTACTGCGTCCGGAACGAGCAGGCTCGAATAATTGGTTTCGGTTGCAGAACATTTAATTTGGTATCTGCAACAGTATTTTAGCGGAACCAATGTCAGACACAGCCAAACAATTATATTTTCTTGCTTTATCTTACGTTGGTCGTGATGTGATATGATGTGATTAGGTTACGTACAATATTTTGTAATTTTCATGTATGGGATGGTGTTGGCTGAGCTAAAAAGCTCTTTTAATCCTTACTAATATTATAAATGCGAATGTAAGTTTGTTTGTTACCCTTTCACGCGAAAACTGCTCAACCGATCATCATGAAATTTTGTACACATGTTCTTGGAGGTATTAGAAGTAACATAGGATAGCTTTTATCCCGAAAAAATGTTCCTGAGGGATGCCATGGAATGATTTTCCACGATATCGAAATTTACGCGGGCGAAGCCGCGGGGCGCAGCTAGTAATAAATAAAATAAATATACGGGTACTTTCGCATAATGTGCAATTATTATAACAGAATTAGTAGGTTATTACAGATTTGCTATTATTTTTTGCAAACATTCATCATCATCATCATCAGCCTATTGCAGTCCACTGTTGGACGGCGGCCTCTCCCATAGCACGCCACTGACTTCGATCTTCGGCTAACCTTTCCCATTTTTTCCTGCCCACAGCGAATGTCGTCAATCCATTTAGTGACGGGGCGTCCTACATTACGTTTGCCGGTGGTCTCCACTCTTGAACCAGTCGTCCCCAACGACCATCGGTTCTGCGGCAGATATGACCGGCCCACTGCCACTTCAGCTTACTAATCTGCAAACATTATACCATAAAAATTAATAACACCATGACATAAAGTAGACATGGTCGTTAGGTTTGACGGACAGTAAGTACGCAAACAGTTTGTTATCTGATAACATCTGTACCTATGGCTGGGCGAATGTATAATGAGGTCAAATGTGGACGCACGATGTTCGGTCACGACTGGCGAATGTCTAGGTCGTTTGTACATTACCGTAGTGAAAAAAGGCATGAAATTTCACTATTGCGAAATCACGTGCTGATCTATTGCGCTAAAAGCACTTACTCTTTTTATTTCTCTCACTAACATTTTTCGTTCGGTTTTGTTAAAGGATATTAAGAGTCTCTTTGCACCGTGTAATAGTGCAGTGGCAACGAATTTTCTTCTTTTATTTATTTAATATTTCTTGTACACAGAAAACACCTTTATATAAAAAAATATAAAATTATTAATTTAAGTACCAAGGTTTTTTTTTTTTTT
>LUGF01018272.1:138753-151290 GCA_001625245.1 Calycopis cecrops | reverse complement strand
GAATCCTTCCAGTAGTTTCGGAGATTAGCCTTGACAAACAGACAAACAGACAGACAAAAAAATTAAAAACAATTGAAGTGTTCTAATACTATTTTAACATCGCCACCAATTAGTTTTTCGTAAATATATTCAACTAGCTTCCGCCCGCGGCTTCGCCCGCGTGAAATTCGGACTTCAAAAATCCCTATATTCTTAGCTTATTCTGATATGAAAGCTATATTAGTGTAAAGTTTCATGAAAATCCGTTCAGTAGTTTTTGTGTGAAAGAGTAACAAACATTCTTACAAACTTTCGCCTTTATAATATTAGTATGGGTGTGCAGACATACGGATTTTACTGTTTTGTTATATTATGTATAGATAGATAATGCATTTTTGTTTTCAAAAGCGTAAATCAACATATTATATTTAAAATAAAATATAACAACTTATAAATACAATTTTCTTCTATCTGTAAAAATGCAAATAATTTCGATATACATCCTTGAATTACCATCCTTTCAAGTTGTGATTCGTCATTTTATTGTTACAAGTAAATGTAAACTTCCTTAATGATACAGTTCTGAGGAATAAGACGATTAATCGAAAACAATAGCAAATAATTTATGAAAGAATAGTTTAGATAAGAAGTTTCCTATAGGCGTGGTAATCGGCACGTAGTACCAACCTTGTAGCGTTTTAAATAATTTGTAAACCTGGTACACGAAAATCTATTCCATCCCTATCGATATATTATCGATATCACTTTCAGCGGGAATTTACCGATAACTGTATGTTCATAACAAATCATATCAATAACAAATCCTGAACCTAATTAAATTGTGGGAGCTTACTTGGCTTTTTTGTGATGCAGTTCAGTAGCAGTAGATGCAGCAGTATTCAGTCCAAATATATATGCTAACAAATAAAGTTTTCTTGAATATATTTTGTAAAAGATAAACTTCATATAAATAAAATATACTGTCACAGTCATAGCTCATAGTCAAATGCAAGTTTTCTAAAAACGAAAGTAATTGATTGCATTATTTACTTTCAACTCACCTAATGCTACTTATGTTACCTATAAATGCAAAAATATATCTATATGGAGTAAACACTCTTTGAAAAAATAATTATAATGCTATCTTTTCAAAAAAATACTGGATAGGATTTGCATAGGAGCACTTCTGAAATTCTCAAAAGTTATTTATTCGTTTATCTAATGGCCTTTTAGCTCAATTCTACAATTTTACGATTACCGTACTAATTATATTCAAAGTTTTTCTAACATAATCGTAAATATTTTTTTATTAATTTAAATCTTAATACTATTGTAGGTTGTACTAACCAGTTTAGCAGTTTTTTTTAATTAAATTAAAATTAAAACAGAGTCCGCACAGCCGATAGCAGCTACATCACTAGTTCCGCCCGCTCTACTGTCTACGTTGACGTTTATTTTTATTTGAACAACTGCGGACAGAATGCGAACGGGTGTTTTTATGTTTTGTGATCGGTTTTTAAAATATCTCTGGTATATTTCCACTACAGATTAAACAGTTGAACACTCGGTTTCCCAACACTTGCCGTGCCTCTATTTAAATCATATATTACGCGATACTTCATGACATGCTGGATAGTATAATTAACTTAGCTATAATGAATACGCAATCACTATAATTTAAACTAGATAAGATAGTTATTAACATACGTACATACATAGCCTGTCACAAAATTTGCGCTATGTATGCAATACGAAATATTTACAAATAACATCTTACTTTAAAATCGTAGGTATTACTACAAATATATTATAATATAAAAGTTTAAGTGTATGTTTGTTACTCTCAGGCGCAAAAACTACTGAACGAATTTATTTGTAGTTTTGCGCCGATATAGATAAGAATTTGAAATGACATAATGCTACTTGTAATCCTTTCAAAACAATAATTATTGTTATATTAGGAAATAATTATAATTATTTCCTTAGAATACAATACCTAGTATACAATAAGTTAGCGTACCACATTAATGTAGGTTTTAATGTAGTTAATTAGTATAAAAATAAATCTATTTGTACACTAATCTATAAATTTGTACGTGGCAATTTTTGAAAATTTTATTACGATCATGAAAATTCTTACACTATCCAAAATTTACACTAAACAATTATAACGAGGACTATACTTTATATTAAGAGTGAAAAACTCACTTCGTAAAAATTTGTTAGTTGGCTTTGCTAAAAGACAAAAGTTTTCTTGCAGTCAAGCGAGAATTAATAGGCCATTGTTGCGCTGGGCCCGTATAGGTCGATGAACTTATGGCAAAAGATTTATACTACTTATAGGTGGCCTGCCACAGACGTAGCAACAGATAAAGTAGAGTTTCAGTCGTATAGGGACCGTGCAGGAAACTTAAGGCAGCACTTTTACTGCCCTAGTGATCATTTTTGGAACTAAGTGCTAGCAAAACACAATGACATGTTGACATATGTCATATCATACATACAATTGAAAATTTGCTAGCATTCGGTTCATATTTCAGCCACTAGTTAGCGTGACAGTCTAGAAGCTTGATCCCTATACAGATCAACTTGGCAATCTCTGCTGAAGTACAAATGAAATAACCACCAGGTCATTCTATTATTAAAATCTTAAATATGTAAAAATATCTTAAATTTAAAAAACTATTAAATATGACCATTGACAAGTCCTGAGGTAGCTAACACAGGAATATGGTATAGTGTGACAAGTCTAAGGAATATTAGGTAATATTATTATTACTATTTACTTCTGTCTTCTCAGATAAATAAGTATGAGGCGAAAATAATGCAAATACTAATGTGTATTTGTATTTTTTTGTTGTTGATTCTTATACAATATGGACAAATAGGCAAGTTTCAGGGTTTTTTTAGTAAAACTTAGAATTATACGAATAAATGTAAGCTCCCACATTGCAATAAAAACGTCTTCGTATCAAAATAATATGTTAAAAAATGTGTTGCCAAAAGACACAATGTTTAATGAAGATAAAAATACACTTTTATGTAGATTTTTATTAAAAAAAAATAGACGCCATTTAAAAAGTAATTAAATAATAACTAATTAAATATAAAACTCCGTCCCATTCATACAGTACAAGGTATCTGCGACGGCAATACAATTCTCCATGGCGCAGACTCGGATGACCTTAGTTTTCCTGTTCTATTTCAATATGAGCTTCAACTGGTTTGTTGACTTAAGTTTTGGCATACACGTGTTGGTTTCCGCGACGGCAAACATCGGCCGACTCGACAAGTTTTTTTTAGTAACCATTTAATTAATAGCCTGAGTAGTGACTTGTTATGAAATTCTTATCTTCTGATCAGTTCTGATATATGTGTTGTCTATGTCTAGTCATAGACTATATACTGAATACTCATACCATAGATAATATCTATGGTTAGATACAAATGACAAGAGAGAGGGATCTTTGACAGTGCCACAAACTTGCCTGAACCCGTAGACAGAGAATACAATCTGTCTACGCCTGAACCGGTGACAGCTGGTGACAGCAGCGCTCTAGTCTAATAAAGTGTTGCCATTAATATAAAAATCCCGATTTTTAGAGTAAAAATAATGTGTGATGCAGGGACTAATTATAATTATGCTATCAAAACACTAAATTCATGATACCTATTTTAATATTATAATTATTATGGTCGTAAAAAATTTCAATAACAAATTTAAAAACAATCAACAATTTTGCAAACGGTACTAATGTGCTCGGAGACGTTTCTCTTCTTGCATAAATAACAAAACTTTTTTAATAACGTTTCTCGCATCAGTTAAGGGTAAATGCGTCGCTCCACCAATAATACTGTAATATAATATAATACTGTAATAATCTTAGGCATCATCTGTCAACTCTGATCTGTCAAGCTTGTCCTTCTTCCACTCTAGGACATGCATATGCAACAGTCAGTGGTACAGCTTTTATTTAGCCAAAACCTCGCAACATCCGAAATGTTAGTCGAAAAAACCTCCAGTGATAGTTGTGTATAACGGGTAATGCTTTGTTTTGGAGTCACACATAGGCATTGCCGCTTTTAAGGAAGTGTTTCTCCCAACTTGTGTCTACCCAGAGTAGGTTGTGGCAAGGGAGAAGATGTTTTTAACTAATTATTGGCTTTTTGAAAGAATTTATTGTAATACGCTCGTAAGCAGCTAAATGCGTTTTGTTCTGCTAGACATCTGCATTACACAACTAAAGTCTATTCTTGTAACATAATAGAGAACAGTGACTATTGACCTGAATATTTCATATTTATTTTCAGTTGTTGAAAATGTGCCACGTAATGCAGGTTGAATACGCGAGTTTCTCAGCCGTTTTGTAACGACTGCACAAAATAAAAATAAAAAAATGAATAATAAGAGTCTATAGACACTCTTCAAATTGTTAAATAAACATGAAAAATCTATCTTCCTGCGCAATAAGAAAACATTATACCTACTCTTCAAACTTTTAAACCGATTTTTGTCTAAGCTAAGAACTACTGCTTTCGACAACACCGCATCTAAATCGCTCCATCCGTTTGAGAAGATCCGTTGAAGATATACTTGTCGCTTTTTCATCATAAGCAATATTTTTCCTCTTACTCATCTGTAATGCACGACAAGGAAGAAGAGGAGAAAATTAGCAATTATGACTAGCTGAGCGAGGTTTCACCCGCGCTATATAATTTTTTAAACTTCACCACCCTTTTTCGCCCCTCTAGGGGATGAAATTTAAAAAATCCTAACACAGAAACCTTCGTGGGCTCGTTCAAATCAACCTTACTAACGGTCATTACATGATCGAATACATCGTTTACGACATTTTCCATATACGACATACAGACAAACATATTCATATACACTAGACCCTCGATAATCCTACCCCTATCCAATCCCGCACCCCCTGTATTGGCATTTACATGGTCTATTTATTATTGATTTTTTTTTGACAATCTCCGCAAATTCAATATTTAATAAGTTACAACTTCTACGCACCACTGCTAATGTTCCTGACTGATTGTTCACTGAACCATGATTTGAACTTCAAAGTTTTGGTATTATCATTGGATGTGTAAAATGTCGGATTACAAGATACGTTTTCGGAAAACAATCCGGACCATACGGGATATTAGAGAGTAGTTTATAATTCGACAAATTCGATAGCTCCACGCTGCCCTGCAAAATGTTTGTCGGCTTACCCCCGGTAAGCCGACAACTGTGAATCTATACACGCTTAGAGCTTAGTTGAAAACTAGCACATAGTTTTTGCTTAAAAACCACCGCACATGCTACTTTTAGCATAGGCGATCGGCGTTTTAGTCACTTTGATAGAACTGCCAGTGTCGCGTGTCAAACAGTCGCTAAAACGCGCGATTCCGATACGACTGAAAGCTGAAGACCGCGAAAGAAAGAAATAAGTCGCTAAGTCGTGATGCAGCATAGATGCAGTCGCGAAATCGCCGATCGCTGAGGCTAAAGGTAGCGCGTGTGTTCACGGCCTAAATGTTTTTTTTTTTTTTATGATATAGGAGGGCAAACGAGCAGCCGGAGCCATTTTCATGACTACCGACGCCCACAAACATCCGCATAGAGGCTATACAGATGCGCTGCCCTCCATTCTCCTCCCACCTCCATGGGCCACCGGCTACTTACACACCGCACGAAACGCGACAGCACAGCTGTCAGTCACTTTAAGCCAGTCTCGTGTAAGCGAGAGGTACCCCCCCGGTCGTGCAGGCCCAATTCGACTGCATGCAAGCATGCAGTGTGGCACTACCTCTTACCAAAAAAAAAAATGCTAAATGTAGCGCGTGTGTTCACGGCCTAAATGTTTATATAAAATATTGTTACAGTTGGCAGCATGGTGCAAAGGGTGGCGACCGACGAGCGACCGTTCGAGACGCCGTCGTCGGACGAGAGCGGCAACCGCAGCGACTCTCCCAGCGATGATTCGGAGCCAGAAGCAGCTTTGGTATGTATTACAGCGGGACTTCCCAACCGATCCGCCGAAGTGACGACCTTGTCCTGGTGGAGGGCTTGCGTGCCTCTGTAATCCTCAAGGCTATGCCGGACAGGGCTACCCACAGTGCCGGATTTACGCATAGGCGCGTGAGGCCCGGGCCTAGGGCGCCACGATTGGGCGGGGCGCCAAAATTTTCAGGACGATAAAACTTAAGTCCGGTCAAAAATCATAACCCTCCTTTTTGCTTCGCTGTAGTCGGGTAAAAAGGGCGCCGTATCAGACCGGGCCTAGGGCGGCAGTAAGCCTAAATGCGCCACTGGCTACCCATACCGAACAGGCTTGGGAGGAGAGAACTCACTAAGAGCAGCTTAGCTGAGAGAGAGAGAAAAAATAGCCTATGTTAATCTGTGACAGCGTAGCATTCAAATGGTGAAAGAATTTTTGAATTCGGTCCAGTATTTTCGGAGCCTATTTGTTACATACAAACACACACACAGTCAAATCTTTCCTCTTTATAATATTAGTACCTTTATATTAATAAATAGATGTTTTTTCATCTTTTTTATATGTCTCTGATATAGATATGTACTTTCTTTAATGTAATAAAAAGGTTTATTATGTTCCAGTATTTTAAAAAAATGTAATTTGTCAATTCAAATTGGCTGACATTTGAAATTAAGAGGTGAATAGTGGTACATGAAAAATTTTGGTACGAAATTCAAAAGGGCGAAAATGGCCCTTTTAAATACGAACAAATAATTCTGGTTGCTAATAATACAATAAATTTTTACTTAATGTTCGCTAGGAAACTTTTGGTTAGAACCATATTCATACTGGGAGCCTACCATTTCCTTGGCAATTTCTCACATATCTTTTATGAACACACTTTTGTTGCTGAGATTCGAAATATCATCAGAGATTGTGTTGGAGAAAAGAAAAAATTGAATATAGTACCATGCGCTTGTTGCCCTAACCGGAAGAGATGCGCCGGTCCATGCTGCGGTGAAATAATGTAATTTGCGTTGAAAATCTGTAGCAATCAAACGAAAACAGATCAAATTCAAATAGCAGTCATTTAAGAAGGGAAAAAAATCAATTGCAATTTAAAGAAGACAATGACAATAAGAGCTAAAGAGAAATGCATCCAGAGACTGCGGAAGCTGACCGAGCATGTAGTTCATCTAGCAGTGCTTGCGACTATGTCGTTCGCTGTTGCTGAGATATCGTTCACGATACTTCTGTTGATGCTGTAGAAGTTGCTGGCAATGGCGTCTGTACTGTGGAGGGAAATGGGAGGCAAAGTTATGCACACGTGTAAGATTGTAGCGAAGAAGGTTTTTGCAATATCAACATACTCGTTCGTATGGGCCACATTCATTTTTGGAGCCTATATACTATGTTTCTAATACACAACGGAATGTTTTTACTTCTACAATAAAGTCGTGACCACTTATGTTGCTTGTTTCTGTAGCTTTATTGTTAAGTAATAGCTCTACATTGTGAAATGTAGAAAACTCCCGCTGATATTAAAGATAGGATGAATTTGCAGCATTTTTTTTATAGTTTAATACGGCAAACGAGCAGTTGGACCGCTTTCATGACTACTGACGCCCATAGACATCCGCATAGAGGTTATACAGATGCGTCGCACTCCTTCCACCTCCATGGGCCACCATAATAAGGAAAATAACAATGATGGTTAATATTATCAACTTGCTGTGCCCCATGGTTTCCATCCATATAAATAATAATATAATCCTTTCTTAGCGGATGCCTGCGTCTTAACATCTACCTGCATGCCAAATTTCAGCCCGATCCGTTTGGGCTGTGCGTTCATTATTGTCACTATGTCAGTCACCTTTTAGTTCTTTAAATATAAAGATAACTCTTGAAACGCCAATAAAACATGGGGAGGTAGCTGATACCTACTTTCACTATCAAACTAAAATTAGTCTTGACTGAGTGAATTTTACACCACGCAGTTGACTCTCTTCAAAATGAGACTTGGCCTTACGATTGTCAGGCAATAGCTAAACTATTTTAATTAAGAGCAGCATTGTAACACCTTTAGGGCCTCAAGATCAAGGCCAAAATATCGAAGGCCAAATGACACACGAGAACGTAGATAGTCGAGATCATGTATACATGAGCTGAAACTCAATCTTATCTCATTTTTAACATTCTGTAATCAACCTTCTACTCGTTTGCAATATAAATCCAAACAGATACCATGTATGTTTAAATATCATGTGCCTTTGTGGAGAAATAAAATAAAAATCATTCAATTTTGTATTTATTAATTCATTCATTTTTTTCAATCGCCCATCCATCCATTCATTCATTCGTTGATGAGATGATGATGATGATTGAGAAAAGGCATGATGGATTTTTAGAAATTCAACCCCTAAGGGGGTGAAACAGGGCGTTGAAGTTTATATAGATTTCTTAGAAATTATACGTGGGTGAAATCGCGAGGCACAGCTAGTTAAATATACGTCATTTAACGACTCTACACCGCATGATAATAAATTACGTTGGATTCAAAAAACCGTTGCAGGGAATATCGCAGGGCAGTCATAGGGATCGATGCGCGCCGATAGAAGCGAAAACCTATTACTTGATACGTGCAAATAATAGTAGTTTCAGAGTCGAAATGATTTATTTATATGATAAGGTAGGCTCTAGTAATTACTAGAGTCGTGCGTTATTTGAATATCCGTCCGTATGTCTGAATAAATCTATATAGGAACCTCTTACTGAATACTGAATATAATACAGAGATAACAGATTTTATGACAGATACCATATCTTGGGATTAGTACCCTCCTCCCAGGCTGTTTCTGTACCATAAATTGTATTGTATTATATCATTAATAATGTGCAAATGTATTTGTATTTTTACATTTTTTACTTTTACATATCACAACATGAGGCCCGCTGAGTTTGTTTCGCCGGTTCTTCTCAGGACAGGGCTAGAGTTGAACCAGTGATAGATTTTATTGTTGACGTTAAAAAAGTAATTCCTGTAATTCTATTTTGAATTAAAACTTTTTGATTTTGATTTGATTGAATAAAATTGTAGAAGATGTCATTTTGTCTGTTTCTTGTGCGGCTTTAACGCAAAAACTACTGGACAGATTGTGATGAAACTTTTTTTGTTATAATTATATATCGTTGTCTATTAGTCCTCGGTAACATAATGGCTATAATTTATCAATATATAATGCTACAGTCAGTATCTCGACTTGAAAAACACTATTGTAGAGCAAAGTAACGCATTGACAATTCGGCCAAATAACATATTTTCCAATGACAAGACAAGGCTGTCGGGTCGACTAGTACTGAATATGTGCCTAGTGATAGTGTGTCACTCGAATTCGCCCGACAAAGTTCGTACCCATCAAGGTAAGACAAATTGATATGATGGGCCTTACTTGGAAGAGCGTATTGACTCGTCTGAAAATCGAGTACCTAATTAATTAATCGGTGTGTTAACGTATCAAATATCACATCCTCCTCGTGTAATATCGAACTTGGGTCTGTAGCTACGCGAGATTCGCCATTTCTTTGTAAAGTTGCGTCATCAGAAAACGGCAAAAAAATTGATATTCGAATTTTCTTCCGCGACATTTATATATAATGGATTAGAGATACGTGTATTCAATGCTTCACGTCTTTACCTGGTGTTACGGATGTCTGTGGGCGTTGGTGTTCACTTTACATCAGGTGACCTAACTGCTCGTTTGCCTCCTATGCTATAAAAAAAAAAAAAAAGATATAACAGAATAGGAACGTAAAATACAAAAAACAATAAGTAGAAAAAAAAATATAATAAATATTTATTGGGGCCATCCTCAAATTACGTCACACGTTAAGGGGCAGAGAGGGGTTATAAATTTCGTGACGTCACATTTTGAAATCTATTTGAATCTAAATGTTAAAACACGAACTTTGAAATTATTATTGAAAATTTAAAAAAATCAACTCTATCTGTAGGGACCTAAGGGTTTAAAATTTAAATATTGTTTTGTCTGCCACAAGCTCTACTAGTGTTACGCTCCGACCACCTAATGCAAATATTGCCAGATGTAAAAATTGTAAAATACGTGACGTCACATTGGGGAGGGGCAGGTCTGACGAATGTGACCAACTGTGACAAGGACGTGTGTTCAAAAAATCAGGAAATTAGTGTGACGTAACTTATGGATGGCCCCTAAGAGGTAGTGCCACACATACATGCGTGCATGTTGGAGCCGGGGAGGTACCTCTCGCTAAAGGCACAGCTGTGCTGTCGCGTTTCGTGCGGTAAGTAGCCAGTGACCCATGGAGGTGGAAGGAGAAAGGAAGAGAACGCATCTGTATAGCCTCTATGCGGATATCTATGGGCGTCGGTAGTCGTGAAAATGGCTCCTACTGCTCGTTTGCCCCCAATACCATTAAAAAAAAATCTATATTTTGCATATTCATGCAATGCGAGGAGCATTGAAAAGTCACTCGGCATATGTCGAAGAATTTAAGATCACCGGCATCTTTCTTCAATGACATCCGAAGGGTTGAGACCATGACAATCAAGCAATTCAGTAGGTACTTAGTTACATTATAAAATGAATACGATAAATAAATAATGTATTTAAATACTAGCTTCCGCCTGCAGCTTCACCCACGTGGATTTCAGAATTTCTTCAAAAATTGAGTTACAGAGAATCCTTCCACTTGAATCACTCTATCTAAAAAAAATCCATCAAAATCAGTTGCGTAATTTTAAAGATATAAGCATACAGACACACAGACGGCGGAAAGCGACTTTGTGTAATACTATGTAGTGATGATATAAATATGATGGTCTTTTTTAGGGTTCCGTACCCAAAGGGTTAAAACGGGACCCTGTTACTAAGGCTCCGATGTCCGTCCGTCCGTCTGTCACCAGGCTGTATCTCATGAACTATGATAGTTAGACAGTTGAAATTTTCACAGATGGTGTATTTCCGTTGCCGCTATAGCAACAAATACTAAAACATTAAATAATAAGAATATTTAAGGGGGGCCCCATACAATAAATGTGATATTTTTGCTCCTATACAAAAGATAAGCTCCCGTTTTCGTAGATAATGGTACGGAACCCTTCGTGCGCGAGTCCGACTCGCACTTGGCCGGTTTTTTAATATAGGGTAACGATTCGGTTAACTGATGGTAATTTCAGACGCACATATCCATCTGCAACACCAGAGGTCTCACAGACGCGTTCTCGCCTTTTTTTTCACGAGAAAATGCATTTAAGTAGTGCCATCGGACTTGAGCTCCGATGCGTGCTTTTTATATTATAGGGGGACAAACGAACAGTCGAAGCCGACTGACCACCGATCGAGGGGGGAGGAGGAAGCCCATGGAGGGGGGAGGAACAGATATTGTCATAACATCTAACTTCTATGCTTCTATGACTTAAAAAAATACATTGTCATATATCAAACTATTGTCAATTTATTTTATAAATATTTCGTTCCTCTGGTCCATGCTGTGATTGGTTTTATTAAAAATATCGTTTGTTACGTTGCTTAGAATTAATATTTTATTGCACCACCAGTGCCTTCTGTGACTGTGTTATTAAAAATATTTTTAAATTATATTATTTCGTCCAACTTATAAAATAGACTTATAAAATGCTTCGTCCTTGAAGCACATATTATGTGAACTAAACTATGTGTGATAACAAAACGACAAATATTTTATATAGAAGCGAAATTGGTGACACCGTCCCGGTGGAAGAGATTGTAAAGTATTTTTTTAAATTATTTTTTTCATATAGTACAGAGGGCAAACGAGCAGTCGGCCACCGAGATGAAATATTTGGGAATTTTTTATCACTATGATAATGTTGGTTAACTTTTTTGTGGTACAGGGGGCAAAAAATTCGTGACTATCGATGCCCATAGATAACATAGACGCTATACGAATGCGCTGCCCTCATTCTTTCTCCTATTTCCATGGGCCACCGGCTACTTAGATATATTTGTTGCCTACTCTCATGCTACCTACATCTCGTTGATTAGACAGCCCCGTTGTCCGTTATATACAAATAATAATCAAGGAATCAATGAAGCTTCGCCGTGCAATGTCTTAGCCAAGAAGGCGATGTCCTTAAATCTTTTGGTCAGTTTTTTAAACCCGTTTGCTTGTAGGTGGTCCCGCCGGACGGGGGCTGGGGGTGGGTGGTGGTGGCGGCCTCCTTCATGTGCAACTTCGTGGTGGATGGGATTGTGTTCAACGGGGGCGCGGTCAAGAACGCCATACAGAAGGACTTCAAAGTGAGTATTTAGTTGTAGTTTTGATTTTTTTATAATATACTAGCTGCGCCCCGCGGTTTCACCCGCGTAACTTTCGATCCCGTGGGAATATCGGGATGAAAAATAGATGTTGGCCGATTCTCAGACCTACTCAATATGCTCACAAAATTTCATGAGAATCGGTCAAGCCGTTTCGGAGGAGTATGGCAACGAAAACTGTGACACGAGAATTTTATATATTAGATGTATATAGAGGGCAAGCGAATAGTGGATTCACCGTGATT
>LUGF01018272.1:123566-137482 GCA_001625245.1 Calycopis cecrops | reverse complement strand
ATCCCGCGAATGACTTTGATCGTGCGGTAAGACGTTGGTCGCCGTACAGCGGGCGAGAAGATAGATATATTTTTATTATACCTACGTTGTGTGTCCCTGCTATGGATATACAAAAGTGATCATTGGTCAAAAAAAGATTGGGAACCCCTGATGTCGAATCGCTCGCAGTACGACAAAAACATATATAAAACTTCATAAATTCTCTGCAGTGTCTGAAATTTTATGAAGTATGGCAATAGATACAGGGTTTCGTTGGTAAAGAGCCAATCTTAGTTCCCATCAAGTTGGTGACCTCTGGTGTTTAGATACTTCGGAACACGGACGGATTAGGTTACTACAACACCATTTACCTTGTCTTCGCTTTCATATGACCCTTTTTTTATGATATAGGAGGGCGAACGAGCAGCCGGAGCCATTTTCATGACTACCGACGCCCACAAACATGCGCGTAGAGGCTATACAGATGCGCTGCCCTCCTTTCTCCTCCCACCTCCATGGGCCACCGGCTACTTACACACCGCACGAAACGCGACAGCGCAGCTGTCACTTTACGCCAGTCTCGTGTAAGCGAGGGGTACCTCCCCGGTCGTGCCGGCCCAACTCGACTGCATGCAAGCATGCAGTGTGGCACTACCTCTTACCAAAAACCCTGTGAATAGAAGGTGGAGCTTAGAAGCCTCGTACCTAATCTCGACTCACATCTGCAGCTGAAGCCCCGTCGAGACCCCAGAACACTTAGTTCCCATCACCGGGCTTGAACTTCTCACTAAATCAACTACATTTTTATAGCATAGGGCAAACGAGCAATCGGAGCCATTTTAACTATGACGTCCACAGACATCCGCATAAAGGTTGTACATAATTATGCTCCATCATTCCTGCTCCATATAAATTGTACCCCTGAAGAAGCCATTTTCATCAGCTTCCCTTTCCACGGAATGCCGGAAACCGTACGAAACGCGACAGTACACCAGCGTCAGTGACGTCACGTTTCGCTGATATTGTGTGAGGGAGAGGCCATTTTAAAAAATGCAGTGAGGCACTAAACCTTACTGAGTAGCCTTATGGTCGCAGCACACTTATCAACTCGGAAACGGATCGTAACCGTATCACCTCGAGCCGGTCAGTATTCTTTGTATGAAACTTCATACTGCAACGCACACTAATGGGAAACGTAACGTAATGGTATTGTCTTCGCTTTTCTAGGCGAGGCGTTTACGTTCCCTTTCCGAGTTGATAAGTGTGCGGCGACCATTATGAGTAGCAGCCCTTCTGCTTTATATAAAGTAGATTTCGTAGATTAGACAGCCCCGTCGTCCATTAAATACAAATAATCATCAAGGAATCAATGAAGCTTCGCCGTGCAATGTCTTAGCCAAGAAGGCGATGTCTTTAAATCTTTTGGTCAGTTTTTTAAACACGTTTTCTTGCAGGTAGTCCCGCCGGACGGGGGCTGGGGGTGGGTGGTGGTGGCGGCCTCCTTCATGTGCAACTTCGTGGTGGACGGGATTGTGTTCAACGGGGGCGCGGTCAAGAACGCCATACAGAAGGACTTCAAAGTGAGTATTTAGTTGTAGTTTTGATTTTTTTATAATATACTAGCTACGCCCCGCGGTTTCACCCGCGTAACTTTCGATCCCGTGGGAATATCGGGATGAAAAATAGATGTTGGCTGATTCTCAGACCTACTCAATATGCTCACAAAATTTCATGAGAATCGGTCAAGCCGTTTCGGAGGAGTATAGCAACGAAAACTGTGACAGGAGAATTTTATATATTAGATGTATATAGATGGCAAGCGAATAGTGGATTCACCGTGATTTGGGCGATTGTGACGACAAGAGACAGATAAAATACATCTGTTGTTTAGTATAATTAGTGTTGTTTAAGTTTAGTTATAGCATACTGAATATTCATACCATAGATAATGTCTATGGTTAGGTACAGATGACAAGAGAGAGACGGATGTTTGACATTATGACCACTACTTAGCGACAGCTACAAGCATATATCACCGTAGGTAGAGAGCTGCGGATTAGCAGTAAAGATTAACTTAGGCATCAACTGTCAACTCTGATCTGTCAGACTTGTCCTACTTCCACTTGGCATGTGTATGTAACATCTGTAATTCCGGGGGGTTTGCTGTTGCATTGCCAGCCTATGATGTGAGAATGGGCTATTATCTTGAAGATCCCCAAGTCGTATAGTTTTGGAAATGACGTTTTTGTACCGAAAAATGCCGAATTAATGAGATCTAAGAAAGATCTAGAATAGAATACAATCTTTATATGGATTTTGCTATCATTTATCTATGGGTAACTACATTTGCGCCCGGATATGTGGCAACGCTGATAAATGTAGAGGCTATTATTAGAATATAAGCGGTTATGTTAATCGCCAGTTAGGTGGCAGTGCTGATAAGTATAGGTAGGTACGTTGTTTTTATCTATGCATTAAAAATATTCCTTACTCAATATGTAGGTAGCAGTAGGTAGCTTAGCTAGGACCTAGTCGGTAGAGGTATTTTCTACCGTAAAGGTAAAAGCACCGATATGATTAAATACCTATAAGTTGAAGTGACCAGACAAATTGCTGAATGTCCATTCATTGGCATCAACAATTTGTCTATAGTAAAACAATGCTTAAAATTTATTCGAAATATTAAAATCTTTATTAAGTAATCACGATTCAAATATGAGTGGATAGCTTTTTATTTTGTGGTATAAGTTACTTACTTGGCTTATTAAAGTAAATACTATGTAAAACCCACCTACCTAACCAAACCTAACCTAACCTACTTTTTAATAATATTCGTTTTTTATATTTGGTGTACACACGGTACACCTTAAGACCTGTTGACGAGGGATTTTTGTCCGCGGACTTTTTTGTCTGCTAAAATAGATCGCTTACAACTGTATTGAGCAACGCAAATGAGGGATTAAAAGTACACGGTACTTTGCGTACCTACATTTTTGTCCGCGGAAGAAAAAGTCCGCGCACAAAAATCCCCCGTCAATTCAATTCAATTCAATTTATTTATTTGCAGTAAAAGTGGTACAGTAGGTGTTGGCTTTTACAATATTGTGTTACAAACACTTTTAACTACAATTAATTAGTATGCAAATATTGTATATAAAGTCAATATATATATAAAAAAAAGACTTAATAAAATATGTCCTGATAGCTAAAAGGTACAATTTCATAAAATTAAGGTGGTTAGTTAATTTATAATTGAACAATAATATCATAATAATAAATAATTGGAGTTAAAAGAAATATCAATTTAAATAAAAAATGTCAAAATTAAATAATTACATTTATCAATAATGTCAAAAAGGTTAATTTATTATAATAATTCATAATTAAAAAATACAATATTTGCGTCTGCACAAGCCTTTAGGCAATATCACAACAGCAGTTCAATCAAAATCATGTACAAGACAGGCAGGATAACATAAATCCCTACATCCTGAGACTACAAATCTTATCTTAGGTCTTCGGCTACTGAATTCTGAAACAAACATCCACATTGAAATGTTCATTGCGTCGCTTGTTTATCTTTTTTACAGTGGGTGTAAAGACCGCCATTGAATTAGACACCCGTGTAGCTTTTTATTATTTCTACTAGACGTTAGTTTTACTGGCACAGTGCCAGTGGATTGATTATTTTGAATGCAGACTATTTCTTAACAATTCATCATCAATATTAACTAGTTTCTGTTCATCTAAATAAGTAAAGACATATAGGTAATAGATAATATACATATATATAATCTTGTGTGTTGTTGTTGTTTGTGTTGTTTGTGTTTAAACCTTTGTGGTTTTTTGATGCTATTATATAGTTGTAAAATTTAATATTGTATCATCTTCTTCTTCTTCTTAGTCGTTACCTTCATTGCTGAAGGTCGTGTCTAGCTGGAAGAATGTGACTTGATCATCTGCCGCACTGTATTTCTCCATGTGTCTCTGTCCTCGGCTGTCTTTATTGCACAGGGTATGGTCAAGCCGGCCAGTGTCTCCACCAAACCAGCGGGTAGGTGATCTACCTCGGGATCTTCGTCCCTCAACTTGCCCCAGTAGTAAAAGTTTCTCCAGGTTGTCAGGATCTCGACGAGCAACGTGGCCGAAGTAGTTTAGAATGCGTTGGAAACAGATAGTAGAAAGCCTCGTTGTAGAGTCAAAGCCTTGTACTTCGTGTGAGACATTTTTTTTAAACGACAATTACTATGGATCTAAACCTATGCTAAAAGCTAAATTAGAACAGTTAAGTACTACTACGAAGCGTTCATGAGTCTCGGAGGTGTGTGTACATCGTACAATGTACATATGCTGTATGAGACGCACTTTCAAGGAAATGTGGGAAGATGAGGAGGGTACGAATAAGCATTTTGGTAACATTACAGCCATTACCATGGTCTCTGCCGGCCTCCGATATATTTAGGTACATTACGTTAAATCTTCGAATCCTAAAAATGATATGTAATAATAATAATATCCTCCTAGCCGATTTCGGCTACGGAGGTCTCTATAGAAACAAGCCAGATGCGCAGGACATATTATAGTGCACAAGCGCAGACACAAGTGCACTCTCTATTCCCTCATTCTCATATTCCGATGGGAGGGCAATCCGACACGACCGGTGAGAAATCAGGCGCAGGACCGACGGCTTAACGTGCTCTCCGAGGCACGGGGGTGTATCACCGCCAACTTCCTGACTCCGCACTGTTATTAGAAATTGAAAAATCCCAATAACAATTTTTGTTCCGACCCGGGATTTGAACCCAGTACCACCACGTCTGTGGTTAAACACGCTTACCAAAACCTTACCTTAGACCACGAGGCAGTCAAAGAATTGATATGTGGAAATTATGTGAATATCTCAAATGATTTTTATAATTTTTTAGGATTCCGTACCTCAAAGAGAAAAAGCGGAACCCTTATAGGATCACTTTGTTGTCCGTCTGTCTGTACGTCTGTCAAAACCTTTTTCTCGAAAATGCGCAAAGAGATTTAGCTGAAATTTATGTCAAATACTGAGGTCGTCTTGATTACGTCTTGATGACTTTAAAAAATGATGCTTTAAAGTCAACGCAATAAAAAGTTATATCCATCTATGTACAAATTTTGTATGAAAACGCGAGTCCGACTCGCACTTGGCCGGTTTTTTTAAATATGCATTACACATGTAAAAAAAATAAATATAATATTAAAAGTACCCATAATACGTATCCCACAAGCATATGACAATTTCTGTCCCCTATGGCATGCCGGCAAATACCATTGGTGTGTTTGCTATCACTGCAATGACACACCCCATGCTTCGTCATAGGATTATTTAGCAAAAAAATGTCTAACGTACCTTAATACTTATATCTCAATATTATACTAAAAACAACTTGATACATTTCTGTAAATAGTAAAAATAAGTAAAAGTTTTGAATTTACAGATATTGATACTTTAAGCGACCAGGCTGGCGCAGTGGTACATGGCTCGGATTATTGGAGCATGTAGCGCCAGGGGTCGCGGGTTCGAATCCCGCCTTGGTCATGGATGTTTATAAATGTATTTTATGTATTTCTATAATAAAAATCTTAAATATATAAAATTTCTTAAATTTATAAAACATATTAAATATATTCCGTTGTCTAGTACCCGTAACACAAGTCCTTACGGTACTTAGCACTAGGCTAGGCTAACGTAGTGTGTAAAAGTCCACAGATATTATTATTTAAACATCTTGTTTCGAATATGTACTTCGTTTACTTGGTACTGTCCGACCAGAGCCCAGTTAGTTAGCCGTTGTTGTTACTGATGTACGCTTTATATTAGTGAAAGAATGATTGTAATCGGTCTAGTAGGTTTGGAGCTAGTCGATACAAAGAAACAAAAATCTTTGCTCTTTACTTAGTTATAAATATATAACTATGCTTACGCGCTCGTTTCTAAGGGCATAAAATACAAGTAGGTACGTCTAGGTTTCGTATAGCCATGAAATGTCTCATTGTCCTCCGTGAAAACAACAATCAATTCTCATGAGAAGCCCCATAACTAACAAATGCAATCATGGTTTACAGTATAGTCCTTACTCCTTACACAGATATAAAATAGTTTAAAATGTTTATGACATGTTTTCAAAGTTATTTAAATATAAAGAGAACAGACGACTGATAGGCCTTATCACACAAGGCAGACTGGTGTCCAAGTGGAAGGGCAAGGGAGGGTTTCATTGATCTTTGTCCATCAATAGATGATTAAAGGGCTGATTAGGTATGCCGATTGCCCAAGGACACGCAAAGTTTCGTCAAAGAGAAATGTCAGTCTTCAACACCATGCGCTTCGATTTGTCATTTATACAATTTATCCATTTTTATTTTGACGGCCGCGAGTGCGGAAATATAAAAAAGTGGCGCGGTCGCCTCGTGCGATCGTAAGCGATTTATTTACGCGACGGCACACCTCCGCCCGTCATGGTCGTGCCTCCGTTTGTAAGGCTTTCGCACACTACGTGTTACACGACCGATAGAGCGTTTTTGAGAATGCAATTTTGTTCAGGACTTCTGTGCATCAATTCTGAACTTGTATAACTGATGGAGACTTGTTTAAAGTTCGGTTCTGGCCTGGCAATTATGGTAAAACCCTACACCTAACCCTAAGCTGGCAATTTCGGTATTGGCAGATTTTTGTTTCGTTTATGTCCAGCATCTGCCTGTTTTAGCATAAATGATAGACACTGCAATAGATAGATATTTAGATTTTAATTTATTTCTCTCTGGAGGTATTTACATACATAGGTAATATTTAAATGCATATGTATACAAAATTAGAGCACCTTAGTGAGAGCTGGTGTTCGTGGCAGGTTCGAAACCTTTACTACAGATCCCCAATACTGGTGGAGTTGATTTTTGCTACGGAAATCCGTCTAATGCTATCTAATAAAAGCCATGGAAATATGAGCGCGGAATGGCAATAAAATATCGCGTTCGCGGAGCGTTTTCTTTCAAAACGCGCCGTTTAATCGGCCCCTCTGCATTCGCCCTACGATATATTTCTCTTTGCTTCTTACGAATTCCAACACATGGAACCTGTTTTTGCAAACCAGTGGAAACTTTTGGAATTTATGTACGTACGACATTTAATACAACATTCTGATTCGTCTGACATTCACCGGTGATAGATAAATGATCTATAGTCCGTATCAAGACTTCTTTTAATTAATTCTATCGCTAATAAATAATAGTATTTTTGTCTGATCTCTCTATTCCCAAGAACTGAGCTATATTGCGGCTTGATTTTATTAGATGGCCTTGTAGAGTGAAACGGAAGAAAAAAATGGATTTTACGAACTACCCGCAAATAGTTTCGACATTTTAAAGCCCATCTCGGCGGCAATGCATGAAGGGGGAAGGAGGAAGGAGGGCAACACATTTGTATAAAGTCTATGCGGATGTTTACGGTCATGAAAATGGCTCCGACTGCTCGTTTGCCTTCTTATACTACAAAACTGCAACAATGCTCACGTCACTGATCTTTAAGTGACAGTTGTTAATCCGAGCTGTGACAGATCGGACAAAAAAATAGGATCGGTATGTGAAGGTTGACGGAACTGGGCCAAAGTGACAGTAATGTGTAACGAAGTGCGAAGTGACACTTGCACACTTGCGGTCGTTGCACTATATTTTTGACACACGCTAAATTATATTTACACGTGTCAAAAATATTTTGGCGCACTTTTTTGCACGGTGAAAATACTTTTGATCTTATTTTTTTATGGTGAAGTCATTGGACTATATTTAGCACATTTTTTTGTATAAAATGAAATCTAAGCTAAGTCGGACATTGGTCTAAATATCTTACCGAATTTCTTCGAGCCGCTTAAAATTATTTGTACTAACGTTTATCGAGGCCATGTATATGTTTCATCAGCCTTTCTTTGGTCACTTTTATCCATCAAATTTCATTGGACGTCGAGATGGCTTTTTGCTGCTTCTCGTATAGTATGCAATCTAAACCATTCAGTGTACATTCTGACATATCTCGCTCTCGAACCGGGTAAAATCCCAAGAGTTTCCAAGCAACAACAACAAGAACACAAGCAATACGACGAAAGTGCACTATTCCCTTATTACTCTAATGCTAGATCGGAGTTTGGACTGTTATTCGAAAACACATTTTTTTTGGCTCAACCTGGCCCCCAAACTCGGGGCTATGCGAATTGTTGAACGTTAAGTACGTTCAACAATTCGCATAGCCCCGAGTTTCTCCCTGAGTTTTCTCCACGAGGCAGTCGAGTGATGATATGACGTAATTCGAACCCAGGACTATCATGTGCTGAGAACTAGACCACGAGGCAGATGATGATATTGACGTCCTGGCCGTGGAGCTGAGCCCTCGACCTTACCTACTATTATGGTAATATGTAGCGGCAATGTGGGGCGATAAACGATCAGTTATGTATTAATGGAATCTTTGCCTTATTCCATGATTACTTAGACTGATTTGCTCAGTGTTAAGTCTCGATTTATGTCAGTATAACAGTCGATCAGCGCACACTTCGTTGGGCGTCAAAATGAAGATTATTCAGTCATAATGAAATGAAATGAAATGAAATGAAAATGAAAATATTCTTTATTGCGCACATTACATATAGTCAGTAAAAACAATACAATACATGTTACACTATGAATGCACACAAAGGCGGCCTTATTACTTTACAGCAATTTCTTCCAGGCAACCTTAACCTAGAGGATACATTAAAATTACAGTCATAATAATATAGCCCTTTTTAACTCCTGATAATGTGGCTTTATATTAGTGAGAGAATGATTAAAATTGGTTTAGTTTAGCTTAGTTTAGCTGCCTACTCGATACTTTACCCTAACCTTTCGCCGGCGCAGTGACCCGATGTGGATCTTGGCTTCCGACACTAGATTGCGCCATTTGTCCCTCTCGTTGTGCCACCACCTCTCTATGTGGCCGAGCCAGCGAAGTCAAGCAGTTTTGCTCTCGCCGATAACATTTGGCTCCTCCACAAGCTGTTCCACCTCCAAATGTCTGTGGGCGTTGGTGTTCACTTTACCAGGTGGTAACTGCTCGTTTGCCACCTATGCTATAAAAAAAAAAAAAAAATTCCTCACTCTCCATGATCCGTCTTCTCGCCTGGTAGGCCCCAAAATCTTCCTGAGAATCTTTCTTTCAGCCACTAAGAGCTTGTCCTCCTCCTTCTGAGTTAACGTCCAAGCTTCACATCCATACATCAAGATTGATCTTATGATTGTTTTATACACTCTAATCTTGGTGCTTCTGCCAATGAGCTTGAAAGTAAGAATTTTATGAAGAGCTGCAGAGCAACTTAGGGCATTTTGTACTCGTTCATCGATTTCCTCTGGCCTCTGGTTAGTATCAGTCACTATGCAAGCAAGATTTTAAATACACGCTGGTAAGAGTTATCTACCATCAAGACGTTTGAAGTTCTGCGTGCACTTCTCAATCTCCGCATATGGAAATACTCTGTTTTTTTCTATGCTTCTTGTGTCGGTCTCATAACATTGTGTTTTTTACATGGGAGGGCCGCACAACCCCCAGTGTCGGAGGACCACACCCGTCGTTGGTCAGCGAATCCATCGGACTTAGTCGGTAGTCTAGCTAGGCTGTGCTACCTACCGCTCCCCCATCCGCCACCCGGGCGACGCTCCTCTACGCTGTGATGAGAAAGCGCGAGGCCTAACCTACTCGATACGATAAAATTCAAATACGATGAAATAGTAGGAAACTCTCCTTCGTCGCTTTTTTTTTATGATATAGGAGGGCAAACGAGCAGCCGGAGCCATTTTCATGACTACCGACGCCCACAAACATTCGCATAGAGGCTATACAGGTGCGCTGCCATCCTTTCTCCTCCCACCTCCATGGGCCATCTGGGCTCGCTATTAAAACAACTGTACTTCGCTGATTTATATTTCTATATTTCGCTTATTTATATCGCTTATTTATATTTCCTTCCATATTATAGAGATCATTAGCAACACGATGCAATTATTAAATCGAATTTGATTTATCAGACTCATTTCACGGCAAATTGAATACCAGAAGTCTTCCCCGTCGGTCTGACGTCAAGATGTCTAGCGACGAATTGACAATCAATTTCGTTGTTTACGGCACAAGTTCATGGAAATAGCCCATTGTACCCACACAAGTGGGCACCGAATATTCTTTTAATTTTAGCAAGAGGTAGTACCACCCTTCATGTATGTGAGATCATGCATGCAACGAATTGGGCCGACACGACCCGAAAACAAAAACGACCGGAGAAGTAACTTACCTCACGCTTACACGATACCGGCGTAAAGTGACAGCTTTGCTGTCGCGTTTCGTGCGGCGTGTATCCGGTGGCCCATGGAGGCAGGAGGAAGGAGGGCAACGCATCTGTATATCCTCTATGGGCATGGGTAGTCATAAAAATGGCTCCGATTTCTCGTTTACCCCTCAACTATAAAAAAACTCGAACGGGCTCCGGGTCGCGCCAAATATTTCCATTTGCCATAGTGTTATCTATCAGTAGTAAACATGTCAAATACCACATTCCCACAGCCACTGATAAGGATTTTGCTAATATTTGTTTCTTTGTATTTTCTGTGCAAGTAGTGATAAGACACCACGAGGGACTTATGTAGTGTCAGTTTATGACTGACAGATGACATTACCGCCAAAATATTACCTATGTCAAAAACATCTCGCCAACTAGTGGTTAAAATAATTACTTTTAACTAGCATATATTCGTATGATGTTTATTTGTAAAGAGCTAGAATATAATTTAATTACGAAAATAAAATTTCAATATGACAATGTTATTTTTTGCAAGTATTTAGTGCCTAAAATTAACACTGGGAGACCCCACATTCAGGTAAATTGCTGCCTCTATGTTTATTGCACGATAGTTATAACAAAGTCTAAGTAAGTTCTAGGCTCTAGCACAGCATAATACTTATTATGTTCAATCTAAAAACCTGTTTTATGTTATATCTAACATTAATTAAATTTTATTAATTAATTTAATTTATTAGTCCTAATCCTCGTATTGCATTCGTCGAACGACAAGTCTTGCAATTGCAATGTCAATCTTTCGAATGTCATGAATAATAAATATTTTCCTCAAAAATTACCTCCGCATTTCCTTCTTTCTTTACCTACATATTCATTTATTTGCAAAGGTGGTAAAAATGGTGACAATAAATAAATATCGAGAATATACGTTTCCCACTGATTAGATGTATGCAAATATTATTTTAAATAGTAATGTATTCTATGATGTCATAAAAATACGTCCATTAGGCCACATGTAAAATTTCGTCTTTAATTTTAACAGAATTTTAATGTCATCTGTCATCATCGGTGTTAAGGCCGTCACACACTAAACATTATCTACGATAAGATTTTATCTGCGTATAAAATAATAATAATTTTTATACGCCAACAAATACTTGACGGTAAAATATAAGTTATATGTGTAGTGTGTGGTGCTCCTTAAGTTTAGTATAGAGAGCGATATTGGCAGATATTACCATTGCATACTAACGAACACGTTTTTTCTATCCAACTATTCGGTATCTATTTTTAGTCGTTTTGACGCGTGTGTGTACACAATGCGTAATAATTTTTAACAGACATTCAAAACGAGGTTTTTAATTGTTCTTTATGGGCTATGTCTGTAATACCCTCGTAGCATATAAACAAAAACTGCTGTGCAGGTTTTACTTGTTACTTGTTTCCCGGGCCGCTTCCGCAACTCGACGCTGTTGCGCCTGCTTTGCGTATGGGTGGGCCTTTTGTCTTTATTCACACGTCAGTCCCTGTTCAGCTCCTTCAGGAAGGTGCAGGTTTTAGCGGATGCGTCATCGGCTAGGTTTTAAGAGGGCTCAATTCAACAACTTCTTTATGGTTATAATTTAAAAAATCCAGTTATTTTTTAATTTCATTAGCAACTAATTAGTAAGTACTAGTCCCTTTAAGCGCCTGGCGTGTGCAAACCCTCCGACACACAGGACACAGCCGACCGCCACCATGAGGCTTGGCGGCCTCAAGGCTCAAGACTTATTTATTTATTTACTAACCGTCTCCCGCGGTATCACCCGCATCTAATTCTAAGGGTCGATTCATTTGGCACGTTCTAATCTATATATATCTGTGCCAAATTACATTAAACATGCGTTACGTGCGTGAAAGAATAACAAAAAACCTACATAGAATGTTTCTTGTTTATGTCTAATAAAAGAATAAAAATAGAATTTATTTCGGTGGTAATAAAACAGTGATTCATCAGTGACAAAGATGAAATTTGACTAAAATATATACATTTTAAGCTTTTATATTTAGATTAGAGATTATTTTTGATGTCCAAATAAAAAAAAATATCTCATCTAGAACTAAAAGTTAACTAAATATTTGTGTAGTATAAATACCTACTTTGACGAACTACAAGTTCTACAAAGTAGGTACTTATCGTATAGTTTATGTAATAAATTTGTGTTTTAAACCGCTTTGTACATGGAAAATATTATGTACTTTACAGTGGTAGTGGTATTGATAATTTGATAATGAAAAGTCCGATCTATGTGTGCGTATAAAAAGAATCTACGAGATTGAATTGGATCATTATTTTAAGTCTGTATACCTACACATGTTATTATATACGGCACGTAATACGATAGCAAAAACAAAACCTTTTAGAATGATTTTAGATTAAAATGTAGTAATTGTCCATAACGAAATTTATCAAATAAAATTTATGACAACGTGAGATTTGATCTAGAAAGTTCGCAAGCATTAGATGCATATGTGTATAAAAAAGCAATATAAATGCAATCAACTTATTTTAAAAAAGATATTTATGATATCGCAACAGATAAATAACGATTCTTTCTGGCATGCCATGCTGTCGTGCCATGCTTGTTCGCATTACCCTGGTGGATTTACACTCGACATGTTACCGTTATCATATCACAAAGCTTGCCATGATTATCACAGTGTTTAGTGGACGTTGGCCGGCCAGTCACGATGCCTACTAATTACTACCACTAATTAGTAATTACCCTAACTACCGGTGCGCTATCTCCTCGACCTCTGACATTCTAGATGGTCTAGACTTCACGCATGCCGCACGTGAGGTGTGCAAATATTTGCCATGCATGCATGCATGCACTAAATTTACTTAGTCGTTTTTGTGGTTTTTATAGCGTATTTGACTAGCTGTGCCGCTGTGTGCGCACTATAATGTACATTGAACAACATTCTTGATGGCATGAATGCACTTATCTAACTTATTATGGGACCAGCTGAATCCTCAGTATTTCTGGTCCGGTACGACTCAGAGTTTTCAAGCAAAAAGAAAATACCTCTGTCTTTAAAAAGGCCGGCAACGCGTCTGCAAGACCTGATTTCACGGATGCCTATGAGTGGCGGTTGTCAACCACCTGCTTGTATGCCTCATGTTATATCCTGGTGTCATAAGTGAGGTGCCACGTTGCTGACAGTGTCCATCCATCGCAGTTTTGACGGCTGATGGCAAACGCGAAATTTTAGTGGCATATTCGGTTTATCTACAATATTACATCTATCACACGGAGCGTGTCTCACCTAGAACTAGTGGCAGTAGGTAAAATCATTTCCCCGGGAAAACAAAAAAAAAGTATGGCATTACCGTTCAAAGAGAAAGATAATCTATATTATATCTTCTCTATGGATATTAAATTCTCGTATCACAATTATTGTAGTTACTATAACAGTCCGGAGTCAGGAAGTTGGCGGTGATACGAGGGCTGCCTTTTAAGTTTTGTCGTTTGAAATAAGTATAGACAATATTATAGATTATTACCATTTATTGTTTTTCAAAGAATTCTCCGCGATATTTAATACACTTTT
>LUGF01018272.1:90013-106808 GCA_001625245.1 Calycopis cecrops | reverse complement strand
GGCATAAAATGGGATACTTTTTATTCTGGAAAAATACGTAGAAAAAAAATAAATCCATCCACGCGAAGACCGACATCCGCGCGGACGGAGTCGCGGAACTAACGGTTCGATTTCGATAAAACTTGGTAAAATTATACCTTATTATCCTGGGTATAAAATGGGATACTTTTTATCCTGGAAAAATACGTAGAAAAAAAAATCCATCCACGCGAAGACCAACATCCGCGCGGACGGAGTCGCGGGCGGAAGCTAGTTCTTAAATAAAATAATAAGTAAAATAAAAGCAAATAGGTACCTAGGTAAGTATTGCGTGTATAGTTTATTATTCTTTTTCGCAAATGCTACATAACGATTTTGATTATGGTTGGGAAAGTTAACCAGTTTTCATCAATCAATAATAGTCTGGATTTCCATTCAGGAATCGAAAAAAATAGACGCGCGGTAGCGTGCCACGCCAAGTTCAACCTAACGGACACTTTTATAGTTAACGGAATGTATTGTCAACTCGTGATGGAAATTCATATATATGTTATATAATATACGTTTTCATATTATTTCCAATTTTTATTAATTTAAAATTATATTTAATACAAGTTACCTGACGATGAGTTGTCGAAACAGGTAAAGTGTAATTTTAAATTAATAAAACGTGGAAATAGTACAACAAATTATATTATTTAATACGAAAACGGATACTATTACCCCAAATAGGAGTTCTTATCGTAGATATAGATTTAAAATGGGTGTAGCCGCGGAGCGCAAGTAGTTCGTGACAAAGGTTAAGGTTGCATCCATGCGACACGGTCACAATTTCACAATATTATGAAATACAAACCAATTAAATTAAATAACTTATTTCCGTGTTACGATGAATTAAATATCAATAAACAATCAAGAATATTTACATTACTTCTCGATCGCAAGGACAAATATCTATTATATGAAACTTTAGTAAGAGGTAGTCCCATGCAGTATTGCAGCGGAAATGGGCCAGCATAAGCGGGGAAGTATCTTTAGCTCACCTGTTACCGCAGTAATATAGTTTACTACGAGGAAACAAGCGCAACGCAGCCAGTAACAACCATGGAGATGACCATCGGCATCGGTAGCCATTAAAAGGTCCCCTGATTTGATGCAACAGGTCATGTCAGTGTAATGATGACGCTACTGGGCGCGAAGTCTTTTTTTATAGCATAAGTGGGCAAACGAGCAATCGGAGCCTTTTGATGACTACCGACGCCCGTGGACATTCGCATGATTGTTACGCAGATGCTTTGCCCTCCTATCACCCTCCCCCCCCCAATGGGCCACCGGCTATTCACAAACCGCACGAAACGCGACAGCGACGCTGTCACTTAACACCGGTATCAAGTGAGCAAGAGGCACTTCCCCGGTCGTGCCGGCCCAATTCCGTTGCATAGGAGGATGTAGTGTCATGCACCATGCATAGAACTACCTCCTCCTATGAAGCATGGCACTCTTCCTGATAACTGTCTGTCATAAATCCTAAAATAATACTTAAATCTAACACCTAGGTTCTTCTAATGATATTTATTCTCATTCCCGTTTTAAGAGAGAAGAAAGAAGCTATCTATCTCTAATCTAGAAGCCTATTTATGAATTACAGTTGAACCTGGCCATAAACTTCTCATAAATCCTTCATCACAATGCTCGCCTTCTCATTTAAAAAAATGTGATAATGTAAAATGATTTTCTTTTTTTTCAGCTAACTGATAGTCAATCTGCGCCTATGGTGTCGCTGCAGCAGGGATTCTACCTCATCGTGGGTCCTTTCGTGTCTGCGCTAGCTAACAAGTAAGGCTTTTTAATTTAATAATATAATCTAGTATTGAATTTAATTATTAAAACTGCCCGTTATAAGCAACTAAGCTGTTTTAACCAAATGCTACTAAATTAGATATTAAATAATATACAGAATAATAAAAGAAGTACATAATATATAATACTAGCTGCGCCCCGCGGTTTCACCCGCGTAACTTTCGATCCCGTGGGAATATCGGGATGAAAAATAGATGTTGGTCGATTCTCAGACCTACTCAATATGCTCACAAAATTTCATGAGAATCGGTCAAGCCGTTTCGGAGGAGTATGGCAACGAAAACTGTGACACGAGAATTTTATATATTAGATAACATGTTTTTAATTGTTATGTTTGGTATACGAGCATACCATCAAGGACTTTGACTGCCGACGCCTTTCCTCCTTCCATTATATGGGTCACCGAAAACTAACAAAATCTGACGCATATCTATCATTTTTTTATAATATAAGGTGGCAAACGAGCAATTGGAGCCATTTTCATGACTACCTACACCCATAGACTTTCGTATAGAGATATTCCCATTCCTCCTCCTCCCTCCATGGGCCACCGGCTACTTACACACCGCATGAAACAAGACAGCACAGCTGTCACTTTACGCCGGTTTCGTGTAAGGGAGAGGTACCTCCCCGGTCGTGCCGACCCAATTCGACTACACGCATGCATGCAGCATACCTCTGGCTATTCACTTTACGCCAGTATGAGCAAGATGCACTAGTCGTGGTAGTCCAATTTAGCTGCGATTCAGCATAGAAGAGAAGTCTGTTGGTTTCTTCGCTAAATTTTGGAGTTCGTTTTTCCAGGTACGGTTTCCGAGTGGTCACCATTGTGGGAAGTCTTCTAGCGTGCTTCGCATTCGTCATGTCACAGTTCGCGTCGAGTATCGAATATTTGTATTTGGTGTATGGAGTCATCGGCGGTGAGTTTAGTCTCAAATCTTAGATTTACTTTAATCTTAGTTTGGTCTGAAACTTATACTTACTTGAATTTCGACAACTGGTCATTGTCACTGGAGCGCTCAAACAATTTTGTCATAATTATTACTGGCAGCAAATAAATATAACTCAATCATAATAATACCCCTAATAACAACAAAGTTTCCATATCAATTCATTTATTTATATTTCCGTGGTGCATAGTAGCCGGGCTACACCTGGCTGCTCTCCACTTCTTGGCTTGTTTAAGTCATTGAAATCTTGTACTGTCTCCCGCTTTGATTAGGAAGGGAATTTGGAATTACTTCCTACTCCTCCTACTTTCTTCTGATTAAATTCGTTGCGGGTCCCAAGACAGATTTAGCTTTTCCCTCGGAGTATCTGCGATCATATCAAAGGGTCAAGTGTGGTTGCCGCTGTCGATCCTGGCGACACAGGAGTAGCAGCGGTGGGAACGAGTGGTGGGCCAAAGCCTGAAAAAAAAAGTAAACTGGTCATAATCAAAGTTTAAAGAAAGTAATCAAAAAACTGTTTTCTCATTGATATTCTAACCATTATATTAGGTATGTTGTGTCAAAGCTTCCAGAGGGGTTGATTTTATTGGATGTGGATTCTATTCTGGAACACTAGCAAATAGTATGTACGAGTATAGTAGCTGACGACAATACATCCCAAAAGAGATGCTATCCTCAAGTCTCAACTCAAAATCATCTATTGCCAGACTACACAATACTCCAGGCAGATTTGTATCACTCTTGTTATTTACATATACCAAGTTTCCAAAATTCTGCTGACCTAGAGAAAAAGCATTACTTTACAGGATAATTTGTCACATTTATTATCACATCGTTCTTTTATAAACCTTATATTCTGTTTCTGCAGGTATCGGATTCTGTATGATCTACATGCCCGCTGTTCTAACTGTGGGTTTCTACTTTGAGAAATGGAGAGCTGTGGCCACTGGGATCGCGTTGTGTGGTTCTGGTCTCGGAACCTTCGCACTCGCACCGCTTACCGAATGGCTCATAAACCAAGTCGGCTGGCAGTATTGCATGCTTGTTAACGCAGGTATGTATTTTATTCTACATACAACGGACCGACAGCCAGATTGGACTTGGTGACTACCGAGTACCGACGCCTTTAAATACCACGAAAACTACGCAGATGTCTATTAAAATACTAAACGAGAAAGTACAGAAGTGAAACAGTTGGAAACTCCCATTTTGGATATTAGAAATAGTTATGCTTTGAATAGGATCCGAGCAAGGTTGAATCAAATAAAGGCTAAAATCTTAATACTTATCGTAATAAAAGATAATTGAATATTATTAAGAAAACACCTATCTACTAATGTAATGTAATGTCATCCTAGCATATTTCGACTACGGCGGCCGTCTATATAGATGAGCCATCTGCGCAGGACATATATTATAGTGCACAAGTGTGCGCGTAAAAACAAGTGCACTTTCTATTCCCTCATTCTCTTATTACAATGAGACGGCAGTCCAACACGACAGGAGAGAAATCAGGCGTAGGACCGACGGCTTAACGTGCTCTCCAAGACAGGGGAGTAATACCGCCAACTTCCTGACTCCGGACTGTTATTAGAAATTGAAAAATCCCAATAACACTTTTTGTTCCGACCCGGAATTCGACCCGAGACCTCACGTCTGCTGTTGAACTTGCTTACTACTATACTACGAGGCATTCATAGTCATCAGTCCAACCTACTAAATACCTACTAACATAATCTAATAACTGACTGTATTCTGTTGCAGGATTCGTCCTTCTGTGCGTATTCTTCGGTAGCATGTTCAAACCAATAAACCCAGTCCGAGTGACACTCGCCGAACAACAAGAAGAAGAGGACATCGCGCGCCGCCACGAAGTAGCCGTAGAGAAATTGAACTCAATACTCAGTCTGCACAGCAAACTAAACGCTGGACTCTCGATGCCCCACGAAATGAGATTCACAAACAAAGTGAGTCCGCACACTTGGGTGGGCGTCGCCAACAACACCCGGTATCCTACTGCAGAAGAAGTTTTCAAAGGCAGCAATTCATTCATCAGCCGACGATCATCGGCAACCGCCGCTACGATCAAGAACACTCTTGGCAATAAGCCGTTGTTCATCGCCGTCCCAGTGGCGGAAAACGATGAACAAGAGGACAGCAATAATGATAACGTGGAACCCCTCATCTCAGAGTCAGTAAAAGTCGTCACAAGGGAAGCCAGACCAAGGCGCTCTCATCTGGATTTAGTAGCGCGTCCGCTTTACCGTGACGATATTTTCTTTGGTGGCAGCTTGGCTAGGGTGCCTCAGTACACGTCGCGCACCTCTCTCGGATACCATCTGGCCGTTACGCATGTACCAACCAAAGAAGACGCACAAGAGGAGACGTCTGGCAAATGCAAACTTTGTCCCGAAGCAGTAAAAAGAGCATTGGCAACGATGTTAGATATCACCCTCTTCAGATCTCTGACGTTCAATCTTCTCGCCATCAGTGGATTCTTCACGATGCTCGGCTTCTTCGTGCCTTACATATATGTTGAGAAAAGGGCAAAAGAGTTTAATGTCCCATCTAGTGTTTGGCTGATATCGACTATTGGAATTGCGAATATAGTCGGGCGTCTCGCGTGTGGGTATGTCACATCCTTGCCCAAGGGTATGTCTCCTTTGTGGCTGAACAATATCGCGCTGACAGCTGGCGCGATCGCGACTATGATCAGTGGATTGTGTTACGAAGCCTATTTCCAATTTGGCTACTGTATTATATTCGGACTTGCCGTTGGTAAGACAATTTTTTTATAAATAAAAATAAATCAATTTTTTAATAAACGTTTCACTGTAATGGAAAACTTATAATTTCCATAATACCTAGTAAAGTTTTGAATTTAATTTTGAAATTTAACATTTCTTGAATAAATATTTGATTAAATAATCAGGACTTGCATAATGACCAAATTTATATTTACAACTTTCTTTTTTTCTTTCAGCTTGTTTCTCGTCTTTGAGGTCGATTTTGGTGGTTGAGTATATCGGCTTGGAGCGATTGACAAATAGTTTTGGATTATTTCTCATGTTTCAAGGGCTCGGTGCCTTCCTAGGCACTCCAATTGCCGGTAAGTTTTGAAATATCTGCAATTATTATGTTTAAATTTCATGAGTGTATTGCAACCGAAGTGGGCCGGCGTGACCGTGAAGCTCTAGCTCCTGTCGCGTTTCTTGCGCTGTGTGAATTTCCGGTGGCCCAGGAAGGAGGGGGCTAACAGGAGGATATATATAGGCACATCTGTACATATAAACTCTTTGCAGATGTTTGTATATATGCCCATACACTATAAAGAATTCGAAAACTTACTTTTTTCAATATTCGCTATTAGGGGGTATGGGTACTGGGTAGGTATTAAACATATGTTAGAAAAATGTAGGAACTGGAACTGGAACTGGAACGACTGGCGTCTTAGAGACTTGTCATGCTAATAAATATATTTATTTTCAGGGATCCTTTACGACAGAACCAACAGTTACGACACGACATTCTGTGTTTCTGGCGCTTTCCTGCTGATTTCTGCTCTGCTGTGCTATCCCATAGACTACATCAGCAAATGGGAGAAGTCGCGGACCAAACTAGACTCGTCACCAAAGGCCTGAAGCTAGTTAGTAGTCATTGACGTAGATAATAGCTAGACACACAAAATCCGTAATATTATTGTTGTTGTTTATTTTTTTCTCATCATTACCTTCCTAATAGTGGTTAAACGTATTTTATTCAATAAATTAAATGAATGTATGTAAATTAAGCAAGTTTTTTAAATGTGTGTCTAGATATATTGTTTATCAATGCAATGTAGAATTAAAGTATTTTTTAAGTTTAGATGTGTAAGAATTTCAGTCCACGTCAGAAGGGATATGTAGGTATATGTCGCAGTCGGATAGTATAAACCGCCGTATTACATTACGGCTAGCCATTTAGAAAAACAGGGCCGTTATGTAATGCGGCGGGTCAACGATTAGCCGGATTGTCGTTGAGAAACGTTCTACAATATGGCGGCTCACGTTTAGCCTTATTGTGCCAATCCACCGGACTCGCTCGCTTCGCTCGCTCGTTGTGTACAAACATAGTCTAGCATAACCTAACCCATCCAAGTATGATTCTAAAAATCACACTTTGGCTATTAATACCCTTATGCCTCCCACACTCACGAATACTCACGAATACTCGATTTCAGGTCATTTGTGAAAAAAATACGACGAACACTTTCTGGCGGAGTTTGACCTAGCCGTATTCGATCCAGCTAATCGTTGACCCGCCACATTACAAAACAGCCCTGTTTTTCTAAATGGCTAGCCGTAATGTAATACGGCGGTTTATACAATCCGACTGCGACATATATGTATAAGTGACAAGAGTGATTGTGCCATTCACACACGGTAATGAGATGAATACACTTATATCAGTATTTTTGTCGTGACTTATTTTAGTTTCATAGAATTTCAAATCACGAAGATATGTTTCAATAATTTTATTTTACGTTTATTTAGACATCAAAAATCAAACTTTAATATCAAAATATGAGATTATAATTATATCTATGACAAAAATTCTGATATTCCAGTATTAATTTACCGTACATATCGTAAATATATAAATTAGCATATCGTGTGAACTTATGGCCAAGTTCAATGATGCTTTTATGCAATTTATTAATTACGAATGGCAATGTCAAAAACGCAATGAAATCCTGTCTGACATGGATCATGTTACAATTTGCCAACACTCCGTTTTAGGATGTTTTGTTATTTATTAATAATTATTTTTCTCTTACACTGCCCAAGCTTTCGTATCAAACGTTTTACATTTTTTATACATTTATTGTAAAAACTTGCCATGTTTTATATAATATACAGGCGTATTTGTAGATACTATTGTATTTTATAATATTGAAAAAACATAATACAAAATTAACTTTAACGTAATAATATGTTAGACATTTGAGATGTGGCCAAATTGCGTACTTAACTTAAAACATCACATAGCAACAGTCCACACATACAAACTTTATCTTAATTTAATACAATTTTCTTCAATTCAAATACGTACAGGGAACCTTATACACCTATATTATCTACATAAATATATTTATGACATATACAATTTTGCTTATATATTATATATGATTAAATAATTTTTAATATTTATAATACTATTTGTTGCTTATTTGTGTGCATATTATAAGGCCGTTTAAGGCCAGTCAGATTAAATAAGTAACCATTCCACTAACCCATTTGTAAAATTTTCGAGAAATTTTGTCAGTAGTAAACTAATATGTATTTACAATAAATCGTTATTTGTGGTGTTAATATCATATATGGTACCAAATCGTCCATAGAACAAACAAACCAATTTAAAAGCCGTATCACTTTGGCAGCCTTCGCTTACAGTTATAAATACCATAATACATTACTGAAACTGAACCTATTATACTTGAGCTTGTTATAAAAATTAAACAACCTCCTTTCTTTTCAGCATATATCTGAATAGATTTCAAATAAACTTGCCCATATCTTACGTAAGCATTGTCTTCATCGAGTGACGTAGTTTGATCAAATTTAGGCGAGGCACTGTCGCATCAGCGAGACCCTTTTCTCTTTTGTCGAGTCTTGTGTTGAATTTAGGTAGCTTTATTCAATCCTGGCTACGTCACTATCTTCATCGACTAGCTTTCCGATTCCATTTTAAATTCCAGTTACATTCCTCTAAGTCAAAATTTAAACGCAAATCATATAGGGTCAAAATCGCATTTAAAATAGTTTTAGTAGATTTAAAAATACAAAAACAGAGATTATGGATTAAGATCACAATTTTCTTACTCTGATTTTGTAAATAGTCTATATCGGAAACTTAACATTTGTTGTATTGACGAGATTAGGACTTGGTACTCTTTAGGTTTTCTAAAAATTAAAAAATTTAAATCAAATACTTAACTACATAAAAATACCCTATTCTCCCACTGAATCCTAAACTTTATGTTGAAGAAACAGCTTAGCAAAATATTTTTTCTTACTGCAGTTGGTACATGTAAAAGAAAATAGATAGAAAGTTAAACTTAATTCATAAATATGTTAGAATGGTAAATGAAATACATACTATCATACTATCTTATTAAGTCATTTAAATGTGTCCCTAATAATCGTTTTGAACGTAAATTGACATTTTGGCGAAATTTGCTCAAACTAAATTCTGCTAAATAAATAAAGGACCAAGGCTGTTACTTATAAATGACTAGATTAGTTCTAAAAACACTGGTACTATTATATCTTAGTAAAACACTGACCTACAATGCATATCTTAAATTGTCTTTAAATAGTTAAATACTTGTTCTCACAAAACTTTTCGCATGACATTCTATTATTGGTATACAATACTGCCGAATTGTACAAAGTACCCGCCATTATTGTGCCGTATGGTGCTACACTTAGCCAATTATACTTACTTTATTGAACATGTGTCGTACATCACTTATTGTGATAGCGGCGTGAGATTTTATAATATTTACAAGAGTCAAATGTGAAACGAGTGATTTTATTGTTTAGTATTAATGTTTGTTGATGTTTGTGCCTTGAATGAAGTGATACTTGTATTAGATTATATTGTATCGAAATTGTTGCGGTCTGTGTCTACATTCAGGGTCGGATCTAAGATTACGTCGTGATTTTTTTTTGTTATAATTATATTGTATAATTATTTGAGTTGAAGTAAAAAAATCGAACATAATGGAATGTAGTCGACTGAGGTCGATGAAGCATAAAAAAAACTGGACTTGGCGAACACTGCCGTGCCTCATTTTAGTACATCGAACACAGGCTTGAGGGCATTTCTGCAGCATATTTGAACAAATCTTAATCCGTCCCTGTCAGGGTATACTCTAATCGAAGAATATAGATAGAATATATATTTTAATATAGATTTAATTAGATTATAGATTTTTAGGTTAAGTAATACGACTGTGGCTGTGGTCTTTATAAATTGTAGTATATAAGAATCATAGTCATTCATCAGTCATACATACATATCTAATCACGCCACTTTCATCGTAGGTATACGTCAAACAGACATACAGAGTAATATCGAAATCATTAGTTGTATTTATGAATATGTTTTAAATAACAGACTTAATATCCCGAGATATGGCGTTATTATAAGCGTGTGTATCTATTTTTTAATATTATACCTATCTAAAATAAATTATTAAAAAAATATATTTTTTATTTATTAACATAATACCTAGGCCTACATACAAGGTTGATAAAAGCGAGTGTAGTGTATAATTTCCAGACTACACGACTAAAATCAGATCAATCGGAGCAATAGTTTAGCCACATAATTTTTTTAAAGCTTTTCTCACTTCGTACACGCTGTACATCAGCTGATAGCGAGTATGGGCCAGCCGGGGTCATTCACTCCGTGCGAGGTTGCCGTTCGCTGTACAAGCCGGTACAAAGCATGAAATAGACACAATTTTTTTGCTATTTAACTTGTTTGAAAAAAGTATTTTCGTATACATGTCGTAAACTTTTTTAATAGTTTCGGATTAACTGTTGGCACTTATAGTATATATGGTTTAATTTAACGCCTCTCGCTTTTATCAACCTGTATAATTCAACGACTATAGTGAAATAATGAGAAGAGAAGATTATCGCCTCGCGTAAGGATTTGCTCGATGAATGACCTTGATGTTCATAAGTCTGGCTCGCTACCACCAGCGCCGGCCTAGGGCTAGAGCTTGGAGAACTTGGAATCAAGAAGAACCCTGTCCGAGTTGATATGTGTGCGGTGACCTTTATGGATTCAAACATAATCTTAAGGCCTTTACGCTAATAAAAAAGGATTATATTTCCTGATGTTAATTTTATATATTACTAGTACATATGAAATATATATTTCAGATCGAAGCCAGTGGCGTGCTATGGGAGAGGCCTATGTCCAACAGTGGACTGCAGTAGGTTGATGATGATATAACTAGTTGCGTTCTGCGGTTTCACCCGCGTAAATTCCGATCCCGTAGATATATCGAGATGAAAAATAGATGTTGCATATTGGGTAGTTCTTAAAATCGTCGTCGTCGAACCACCCAATATGCACACAAAATTTCATGAGAATCGGTCCAGCCGTATTAGAGGATTGTGGTAACTAATGTTGTGACACGAGAAATTTATATACCTACATAGAGACAGAGGGACATTAGGTACTCCATGTCTTCGTTGGTTTTATTTTCGACAGGACCTCTTTCATACCATATCGCCGTAAAGTGACAGCCATGCTGTCGCGATTCCTTCGGAGTGTGGTGTTTCCTGTGGCCCGTGGACGCGGATGGATGATGGAAGTAGGTAATTCATGTGCAAGACCTCTATGCAGATGTTTCTCGACGTCGGCAACCATTAGAAGGCTCCGCTATTTGATTTCTTCTAAATCTGCATCAAAGTTCTAAGAATTTTTCCTAGAACTCATAAGTCATAAGTTCCTAAATGGCTAAACCGATTTCGTTGAAATTTGTGAATATAGTATTTAGTAAGAGGTAGTGCCACACTGCATGCTTGCATGCAGTCAAATTGGGCCGTCACGACCGGGGAGATACCTTTCGCTTACACGAGACCGGCGTAAAGTGACAGCTGTGCTGTCGCGTTTCGTGCAGTGTGTAAGTAGCCGGTGGCCCATGGAGGTGGGAGGAGAAAGGAGGGCAGCGCATCTGTATAGCCTCTATGCGGATGTTTGTGGGCGTCGGTAGTCATGAAAATGGCTCCGACTGCTCGTTTGCCCTCCTATATCATAAAAAAAAAATATTTCAATAGACTCCTGGATGATTTAATATAATTAGACGCGATAGGTGGCGTTGCTGTGTGACTGTCTTAATGCTGTGCTGGTGCTGCAATGCCATGCGTCATGTCTAGAAGTCTGACGGGTCTGCTAGTATATTTTAAAATTATACCTAAGACTGCGCCCCGCGGTTTCACCCACTTAAATTTCGATCCCGTGGATAATCATCATCATCAATCATCCCATGGCATCCCATAGGAACATTTTTTCGGGATAAAACCTCCTACGTGTTAATCCAAGTTACTCTCTATCCCCCTTATTAATAAACATAGAATAACTCTATCCAAGGAATAACCTAGTAATAAACTGACATCTGTCAAATTCCATAATAAAAAACACATTATAAGTATGGAATAACACAGATGCCAGTTTATTACTAGGTTATTACTTGGATATAGTTATTCCATGTTTATTAATAAGGGGGTTAGTGTGTGCCAAATTTCATGAAAATCGGTCATGAAAACAAATAAACAAACATACATACAAACTTTCACAGTTATAATATTAGTAGGATAGGAAGGTAACTTTCTTGTTTGTTGAATCTTTGTTTGATAACAGATCTAGGTGTAATACTAGTGAAATCCGCTTATAGGGTTCTTTCCCACAACAAGACATATATGGAATAAATGAAAATTTACGCAGTTATTTATGATCTTTTATTATGAAATTATATTAAAGACATACTTAACATTTTTAATTTACTTATAAGCTGAACTTATTTGGCACACAGTGCCCCCAAAAAAAATGTTCTTCGGTCTTCACATACCGATTGATATCCTCCAAGATGTTTTCCTTGAAGGCGAATTTTGTCAGTCCAAGTTATATGTAGGTATAATAATTAGTTATTAGGTTTATTTTTGCATTTATTGAAAAGATCATCTCTATTCAGTCTTTTATGACCACGCCATCTTAGCAGTCGTCTTACGAGTATGGACCTATTAGCAAATAATCGTGATCTTTCTGGGACGTAAGATTTTGTTCTGGCATTATTCATGCGAAATGTCCTTCTTTTGGTACATCAAGGTTTAGCATGTTTTCCTTTAATACACTTTAACCTTACATCTATGCACAGTAACGACAACAATATAAAAAGTAAAAGTACCTCATGATTTTAGTTGACAAGCTTACACAGTAAGTTTTTTTTTTAATGATATAGGAGGGCAAACGAGCAGCCGGAGCTATTTTCATGACTACCGACGCCCACAAACACCCGCATAGAGGCTATACAGAAGCGCTGCCCTCCTTTCTCCTCCCACCTCCATGGGCCACCGGCTACTTACACACCGCACGAAACGCGACAGCACAGCTGTTACTTTACGCCAGTCTCGTGTAAGCGAGAGGTACGGTACCTCCACGGTCGTGCCGGCCCAATTCGACTCCATGCAAGCATGCAGTGTGGCACTACCTCTTACCAAAGCACCTCTTACCATGCAGCTGTGTATATTCTTTTCTATGTCATTTGTAGACTTTTGTTAGTTGTATGGATTTTATTTACACATTATCATATTGTTTTTTTTTGTAACTGTTCTGAAATAAAGTTATTTATTTTTTAATACTGATTATCCTTCTCACTAACTCTCTCTATCAACAACTCTTTATAACACTAAAATATACAGTGCCTTTAAGACGAGGGATTTTTGTTCACTAAAATAGATTGCTTACAACTGTATCGAGTCATACAAAAGAGGGATTAAAAGTATGTGGTACTTTGCACTTTTGACCGTGGACAAAAATCCCTCATCTGCGCAAGCCTTTAGTAGTTAGCAAATATATGTATGTCTATGTGTCTCTGTATATGTACTGAGGAAACAATAATTTAAAAAAAAGAATACACATAATTTCTTATTATGTATTAAATTTTTTTTATCATTAACTAAAACGCACTCACTGCATGACATAGGCCTCCTGCATAGTGTTAGCTCACTGTCATCAACCATTTGAGTTCAGTGTGGCTCCCTGCCACCTTTTAACCAAGTCATGAGTAGTAGCAGGTAGGTTGTCCAACACTCCATGTTCCCGATGTTTATTATTAATCATAATAATTTTTATATGACATCTGCAATATGGAAACCACAACTAAATTGCAATTGACAGATTTCCACCATCCATTTCCTTAATTTAAGCAATAGTTCTAAAACCTGTATTACATTGTGCCACATAATTATATTATACCTATTAAGTTAAAGTTTGAAATAGCCACAAGCAATATAGTTTTTTTAAACATGCTTTCAGTTATTTTCGCTGACTACTGAACTCACAACTAGTCATTTTCACCATGTATGCACAGACAGGTTACCATACAATCTCCCTTAAATATGCATAGATATTACCAGATAAGTAGCATGGATGCATTTGGGCACGGGCATAGGCAAGATCTCATCAGTGTTTAGACCGCTTTGCCTAGCTACAGCACCAGTGTGATTTAATGCAACACAGTAATAACTTTCTTAAGTATTGTTCAGCTGGTCTGTAGTCTTTTGTCTATAGTCAGCTATTCCAATTTCAGTCAAAATGCTCTGAACTCTGGACTGTGCTATTAATGCATTCTCTACAGACATTGTCTTTAGTTGCATTGCTACACTACGTCCAAATGTGTCAAATGCCGTTTCTTCACTCATCTCATTGTTAAAAGATCCAGCATCAAAATCACTAAGTTCATCTCTACACCTCTTTATTGACCGGTTAATGCTTCTATGAGATGCTCTTCTTGAAGTAGCTGTTATAGCAGAGTCATTTGATGTAGTGGTGTCAATGGTAGCATTTTCTAATAGTTTATCATATGATGTTAGAGAAATAGAGTAGCCACTTTGTTCAACATCGTCTTCATCAGTTGATTGTATCTGGAAATTAAAATAAGTACACAAAATTATTATATACCCGACTTGGCGAAACGTGGAGTGCGGAGTGTGCAAGGATCGTGACCAGTGTACTGTGATCTCTGCATACCCCATTTAGGAAACTGGCATGAAGATGTGTTGTTGTCGTTGTAGTTTAAGGTACCCTCCTCCCAGGATAAGGATTAGTACCCTCCTCCCAGGCTGTTTCTGTACCATAATTATTGTAAATTCATAAATTGTATTGTACTATATCATATACAAATGTACTTGTATTTTTATATTTTTGAATTTTACACCTGATCACAAAATGAGGCCCGCTGAGTTTGTTTCGCCGGTTCTTCTCAGGGCAGGGCTAGGGTTGAATCGGTGGTAGATTTAATTGTTGACGTTCAAAAAGTAATTCCTGTAATTCTATTTTGAATAAAAACTTTCCTTTCTTTCTTTCTTTCCACCTGGTTATGCTGCTGTGAATCAGCTGCGATACAGCATTAAGCATTAAGCATGGCCCTACCTATTACAATATAGAGGATAACGAAGACAAGACGTGAGTAGTAACAAACAATATATTTAGTAACCTTTTGTTTTTTTGCTTCAAAAAGTTTGACCGCTTCATCTAGTCTTTCAAACTCGTTAAAATCCTCGACGTGTATTGATCGAAGGTGACTTTTTAAAGCAGTCGTCGATCGGCCCTTTCGCGAATACACTCTCAGGCAGAGTTTACATTGGGCCGTACTGCTGTCAACAGGCGTGAAATACTTCCAAACGGGACTAGTTTTTGGTCTCATAGCGGCACAACACAAATAGTAAAAAATTAAACCATATGTTAAACACTATCATTACGAGAAATAAAAAATAAATAAACAATCACAAAATAATACTATCTACGTATTGTAAACAGTTCATTGATGACATATTTATCAATGAGTTGACACTTGACAAGTGTTGACAATTATTGACATTTACCAATTGTCAACCACAGGCAAATGATTAGTGCCAGTGTTACCAACACATCTTAGTATGATCTAGTAAAAAAGTAGATTTGGGAATATTCAAACAAGATATAAAAAATCTAATTTAAATATTATGGACGTGTCGACACATTATATTGCTACTATATGACTATTATATAATTGAGCATTAATTGCTGGCATTAAAATTGGTATAAAAAATAAAAAGTAAATGTTATTGTATTATGGACCGAGTATTTGTACTGGCCCTTGTCATAGAGTCTTGAGTGTCTATGTGATCCCCAAGACTATGCCGGACAAGGCTATCCATATTCCATACCGGACATACTTGGGGAGAGAGGCCAGACAACGAGCTTCTGTTCCTTAGATTCCCGAGGTTAAAACCTCTAGCCACTCCACTAGAAAGAATTTATATAATATAATAATAAATTATATGTAATCTAGGTACAAGAAGTAATCTTATACATATTATAAAATTAAGTCGCCGGCCGCGTATTTCTGTCTATTTGAACGGCGATAAAGTCAAAAGCTACCAAACGAATTTTTATACAGACACAGTTTACAACAATAGTAGAAGTTATTCTTGAGGAACGTTTAGGTCAGTGATTCTCAACCACTGTGCCGCGGCACTTTTGTGTGCCGCCAAACTCCAAAATTTTTCCGCCAAATTTTGTTATTATAATATTATATATTAATGTTAATATTATTAAATTCCTTGACTTTTTCCTTGACATTTAAAAAGAAAAATATTTAAAAAGTTATTAGTGTAGTATTTCGTATATTTAAATTTTTTGTCATAAACTATTTATGCAGTGTATTTATTGTAGTAAGTAAATAATTTTTATCTTTTTCTTTGTGTGCCGCCAAATTTTGAAATCGTTAAATATGTGCCGCAACAAAAATAAGGTTGAGAATCACTGGTTTAGGTATATAAACTACTATGCTTTTATGTAAATTAGCAGTAACACGGCATTAAATGTTGAAGAGGTCGCAAAAAATCTCACCAACTGAGAGCTTTCCACGCAAACATTGCATTCACGAGTCACGACGTAGACAGAGAATACGATTATCTGTCTCCGATTCACGACGTCTCTACTGTCAAGTCCCATTGTCAAATACGGCGAAAGTTGAAAACTGAAAACCATTCCCAGAGAGAACGTAAGTGATTACATTCTCTCTGACCATTCCTATAGATGTGAATTTGTGGTAAATTACTAATTTATTGAGGCAGAGCTTTTATTAACCTTTTGAACGCCACGGTCGGGTATAGACGACAAACGAAATCGTGCCCCACACGCCACCGTCGTGTATAGCCGACAAGAAAACGACATTTTTT
>LUGF01018272.1:71607-89053 GCA_001625245.1 Calycopis cecrops | reverse complement strand
CTTCAAACTAAGCATGACCTTACATTACAACTACCACCCGTTTTCTTATTCTATTTTGCATACAATCATTGTGCCATTTTACGTAAGCTAAATAAAAAAAATAAGCACACAGTATTTAAGGTAGTAATATTTTAACCTTACTTCATTATATTTTTTCACAATTACACATTATGCTTCGACTTACATTTCGAATTCATTATTATGTAATAATATTTATTAACAAATTACTTCAATAGTGATAATTTAAGAAAAATAAGAAATCATTTCGCGCGTAAAAAGTCTGCATGTGATATATCTATTTAATCTAATAACAAATGACTAAAGACAAAAATATATTTTGCATCTGAATACGAATATAATACAGAGTTTGATGATAAAAAAAATAATAGAAATACTATCATGTTCTTTCAAAAACAATTTTAAAAATAGTAAATATTTAATTTTAAGCCATTACTTATATTTTTTAGACTCTCTAAAGAACTTTCGAATATACACATAATGTTATTGAAGGATTTATTCTTAATCTTAAAGGTAATTTTCTTTAGTTGTATGAAACACTGACATTGATTATCTGTATTCTCAAAAACAATCCGACAAGCGTTAAAACTTTCCGATCGTGACATCTCCATAGAAAAAAAACCGGAACCAGCAGATATGTCCTTGGGACTCTTTGACATCTCCATAGAAAAAAAACCGGAACCAGCAGATATGTCCTTGGACTCTAGAGTCCAGAGTCCCGTGTAATAGCACCATAACCAATTGTCAACCACAGGCAAATGATTAGTGCCAGTGTTACCAACACATCTTAATATTATGATCTAGTAAAAAAGTAGATTTGGGAATATTCAAACAAGATATAAAAAATCTAATTTAAATATTATGGACGTGTCGACACATTATATTGCTACTATATGACTATTATATGATTAAGCATTAATTGCTGGCATTAAAATTGGTATAAAAAATAAAAAGTAAATGTTATTGTATTATGGACCAAGTATTTGTACTGGCCCTTGTCATAGAGTCTTGAGTGTCTATGTGATCCCCAAGACTATGCCGGACAAGGCTATCCATACCGGACAGACTTGGGGAGAGAGGCCAGACAACGAGCTGCTCAGCTGGGAGGTCCTCCACCGACTACCCATCCCTCTGAACCAGGAGATGGCGGCGTGGAACAGGATGAGTGGCGGAATTTGTGCGAATCTTCCCATTCGTACAAACTGGTGGCGTTGGATATATTATATCAAACAAATCCCGTTGATCCCACATGAATTCATTCTGTTCCTTAGATTCCCGAGGTTAAAACCTCTAGGCACTCCACTAGAAAGAATTTATAAGTAATTTATATAATATAATAATAAATTATATGTAATTTAGGTAAAAGAAGTAATCTTATACATATTATAAAATTAAGTCGCCCGGCCGCGTATTTCTGTCTATTTGAACGGCGAAAAAGTCAAAAGCTACCAAACGAATTTTTATACAATTTCCAACAATAGAAGAAGTTATTCTTGAGGAACGTTTAGGTATATAAACTACTATGCTTTTATGTAAATTAGCAGTAACACGGCATTAAATGTTGAAGAGGTCGCAAAAAATCTCACCAACTGGGAGCTTTCCACGCAAACATTGCATTCACGAGTCACGATTATATATCTGTCTCCGATTCACGACGTCTCTACCTGTCAAGTCCCATTGTCAAATAAGGTGAACCGTGAAAGTTGAAAACTGAAAACCATTCCTAATTCCTATTATTGTGAAATGTGAATGTGTGGTAATTTACTAATTTATTGAGGCAGAGCTTTTATTAAAGCTTTCTGCCTATAAAAAGTTATTGCAACATTGTGCAGTAGATGACTACCGACGTTGCCCATAAACATCAACTATCAAACAAAATACACGTGGGGTCATGATATTACATGAGCAAACCTATAGCGCGATGTAACTTTCTGACAACGCCATCTAGTTTAGAAACCTGGAAATAGCTGTATTTTCACTCTACGCTTAGTAACAACTCGTCTCTACAATCTATACCTACATATTATAGAAAAAAGTCGATCGGCTGCGTCTTTATGTCTGTCTTAACGCGATAAACTCGAAAACTACCAATCGGATTTTTATACGTTTTTCAACAATAGAAAGAGTGATTCTTAATGAAGGTTTAGGTGTAGTATAATTTACTATGCTTTATGTAAATTACAAGAAATACGGCGTTAAAAGTTGAAGAGATTGCAATAAAATCTCGCCAACCAGGAGCTTTTTTCGCAAAAGCTGCGTAATCTAGCAAAGATAGTTGACACTTACAACAGCCACTTTTATGTTCAAATTTTTAATTTAAAAATTACATTATTTTCAAAGCAGTTTTCTTTAGTTTAATATTAATCCTTATCCAAATGAATATGTTAGCGTAGGCATTAATGCAGATCAAAATTGCCCTTTACATTATATCAATCAGATGAATAGTTTTTGAGATATCGTCGTAGTTGCATTGTGACGTTACATCGTCATGGGTAGCTCGCGTCGCGCGATACAACCTATAAATCGGACTATTGACGTATCGAAATAACTTTTTCATTAGAATTTTTTATTTTTGACATAGAGTATAGAGAGCTATTTATCAAAATTAGGTAACACTCTCCATTATGGGGGCTGAACGGATTTAGTCGGTAGAGGCAAATCAATTGCCGAGCCCGGCACTGTACCCGGTTGAGCCACCCGAGCTTAAGGTATTCGGGTATTCCCCTGCAGCGTTACAACAAAAAAAGGTATTTGTACTGGCGCCTGGCCACTAGGTAGGTAGTTCAGAGGCGACCCAGGCGTACAATAACCTGTCAGATTCATCACACTTAAAACCCCCCAAAATCATTTCAGCCAGATTTAAAGTATATTAAGATGAAGAGCATGAAAAGCTAGGAACATTGAATACCAGAAATATAATAGATTTTTACAAAAAATTATCGGGCTTATAAAATAAATAAACCGCGATAAAATTAATTCAAGTTGTTTTATTGTAACTTAATATTATTCTTATTACAAACTGAAAATTTTATGTCATTTTCTGTCCATATTTGTTTTCCAAAAAGTGGGTGTTATAAAGGGTAATAAACAAATTAAACCATGTTTTGGGGCAAATCAGATGTTATATTTGCATATTAATTACATTTACAATAATTTACGAGTTAGAATTGGGTCCACGACGACGGCCGAAGGTTTGTACAACATTCACGAACCTGAAAAATTAATACATAACATGTGAATATCGTTATTACAGGTAACTTTCATCAACCAGTGCTAATTAACACCTAGCTGTCATACTACTATAAAAGGTGCCTTATCAGTGACACAAAATGTATTAAGATCGTTTAGGTTTTATAAATATTGATGATTGATCATGATGCTGAAGGTCATAAGAGTCAGGTAAGCCTTGCATGCCTATAAAGATTCCTCGTTAGTGCGGTTGTTTGTTTGTTGTGCAGTGGTTTTTGGTCTATGCCTAGCTATGCTACTATACCTTATTAAATGAAAATGACAATATTCACTATATGAGGCGCACATTAACCTTTCGGTTACCGCGGACGTTCCTGAACGCTTCAAAAACACGCAGCGAACACGTGGTCGGTACCAGAGGTTTTAATATTAAACTTTCTAACAATTTGGTAAATGAAATTTGTTCTTACGATTCTTGTAGAAATGATATGAGCCAAATATTTTTGTATTAATTGGCCTACAGAATTGTAGTAAAATATTATCCTGTGTTAAGATGGAGGGATTGTAATTTTATAATATAGATAATAGAATAAACTTGTCTAGGGCTAACTTTAGTAATTTGTCTTAAGAAGGCAGCCTCTAAGTATTTATTCATAATACATCAATAAGTAAGTAACATTCTGCACATATAATAATTGAAATAGTCAAATTTAAGCTGAACTTTAGGTTGTATTAGATATAACTTCTTAAGTAAGGGCATACCTTCTGTTGTATTGGATCCTCCTCTTAGCACGGCCGGTCTTCTTCTTCTTCTTCTGTTGCTTTTCTACCTTGGGTGTTTGTCCCTTTACCTTACCTAGAATAAAATATTTAAATTAGCAACAAACATTGTAGCTGTGGTCAAATATACTTTTATAAAACTTACTTCAGAATAAGTCTCATAAGAATTAATCTTAGTTTCAAAATTAAGTTAAGATTTAATAAAGATGTATCTAAACCAGCATTCGGCACCTTTTTGCAGGCAATAAACTAAAGGTGAGCCACACTTGTGGCCCTAGAAGCACAATATACCTACTTTTAACTCAATGGTCAAAAAAGACATTCACAGGCCACAAGTAAGATGTAGGCAGGTAGCATTTAATTTTTATAAACAATAATTGTACATTATTTATATTATTAGGTACCATTTAGTGTTGTTTTAAGTGTGCAGATAAGCTGACACTTAAATTAGTTTTTGTATATAAAAGCTTATCTGTACACTTGGAACAACTAAATGATACATAATCATATAAATAATGTACGATTTATTTTTTTAATAAAATTATTTAGAATGTTTGATGTTGCATCAAGGGGTGTGCATATAATGATTGGTTCATCATGTTAAAATTGCAACTACATTATTCAGAGTTCTGCAAAAAGAACATGTAATTATGATATAATGTAACATATAATAATGTAATACTGATGCCGTCTATCATTTATAAAGTTATGTATGGTATAAAAGATTACCACTAACTTTTTTTTTTATGATAAGGAGCGTCCCTATCATATCCTTATCCTATAATATAAGATAGGGGTGCCCCCTTTTCCTATAAAGACGTTTGTAACTATTTTGATGATTACCAACACGTATAGACATCTGCATATAGGCTATACAAATGTGTTTCCCTCCTTCCTCCCCCATGGGCCATCACAAAAATACTACAAACTTTCACACTGCAATAATTCAACAGGATAGCTGCTGACTTGAAACTGATCAAGTTCCTCGGTTGTGCCGGCCCAATTTTGCTACAATATAGCATGGAACAACCTCTTTTAAAAGCAGGAACATATTAAAGTGGTAAAAGTTACTTACCAGCACGAGCAAGTGAACCGTGCACTTTACCACCGAGCAGTGGCACCGTGAGGTCAAGTTCAGCCGATTGCAGTTCTGACACCAGATAGTCATCTTCTAATGGGGCACCGCATGCTGATAGCACAAATTCCTCTGATCCAATGTCTGAGAGGGCACGAATGCGGTCCTGTAATGTTAAAATTGAACAGATATATCTTCTGTATGACAATTATATCATACTAGCTTCACTACGTTCAAATGTTAAATTTATTCTTTTTTCAATAATAACAAATGATCATATTAATATTATTAAAAGTGATATCAAAAATGTAAGGTATTATTAGACAAGTCTAGACTAGACTTCATAAATACACTAAGCACTTGTAACAAATCTAATGATATAAAACCTAAGAATTAAGTAAAAATAGATTTTATCAATCAATCTAAATCGATTTACAAAATATTAACCCTACCTACCTACTGTAATAGACCTAAGTATAACATGTTTTCATACCTTCTTCGATAACCTATAAGGTAACAAAAAGTATAAAATAAAACGTATTTACCTTGATTTGGCCAATGGATTCTTCTCCATTGACATCAAGAATGTGAGTTGACTGTCCTCGAATATGTAATTGCATCTTGTCGAGTGGATTCTGAAAAAGAATTCCCAAATTGAAGCAGCATGGTCATAGTTTACAACCGAGTTACACTCGTTACGATATGTTCAATTTTTCAAGATTTTTATAGTTATGTACCTAAAATGACTAAAATAATACACCGATAAATAATTTTGTAAAGAAAACACCAGTAATTTACGAAAACACAAAATATTTAATAAATGAGCTAACCTGCCACAACGTCTGACAAGCGAAAGAAACAACAATGGCTACTCTGTCAAACGGAAACGGATGTATAGATAATAAATCAGTTTATTAAAAAAAAGCTATTTATTTACTCTTTTTTTAATGGTATAGGCAAACGAGCAGTCGGAGCTATTTTCATGACTATCGACGCCCATAGACATCAATATCCAATAGAGGCTATACAAATGCGCTGCTCTCCTTTCTCCTTCCACATCAATAGGCCAACGGCTACTTACACATCGCACGAAACGCGACAGCACGGCTGTTGCTTTACGCCAGTCTCGTGTGAGCGAGAGACACCACCCCGAACATGCCAGCCTAATTCGGCTGCATGCTGGCATGCAATGTGGCACTACCTCTTACAAATTTAACTTATCTTAATTAATTTACAGTTTACATATTATGTGTCAATTTGCTTAAATGTATCTTTTAGTAAGTACAGACTATTCCATTACTAGCATATAAATTGCGCAAATATCTCTCTTCTGTAGCACAAAAATATTTTTTGTCTGCCATTGTTTCGTGCCCTATTACTTAAAATACAAACGAGCAATCGATTGACCTAACAACGGAATATTTGCCAACACGCCGAAAATATAGTTTTTATTTGTTATATTTATTGTTGTTTTATTATTATTTGAGATATCTCAATATGTCATTGTCTTTTGCTTAGTGTTTTGCTAGCAGTTAATTCCTAAAATGATCACTAGGGCGGCGAAAAAGGTGACTCTATGTTTCGTGTATGGTCCCTATAGCTTTTAGGAGTCAAAAGATTAAAATCTGAAATGCATCACCCATCCACTGTACCCGATTCTCTCACTTCGTAATAAAGTATTAAGTTGCTAAGCTAATAAATGGCGTAATTCATTCCTCGATGTAAATTATAGATTTGAAACTACGGTGACAAACTGTATGCCCAGATTTTACTCTCAAAGGTTTTGTGCGTTGCTACCATCCCAAAACGTGAAAGTAAGTCTGTATTTTATGTTCTGTGAAGTAAGTAGTACAAGACCAGATAATATACATGTAACAAGACATAAAAAAATATTACACATGACAATATTTTATTAGCAACACTATGAAATATCTGTTATTTTTTTGGTTGGTCATTTTGTTCTAAGCAAATACTCTATGATAAAAGTAATACGACAAATAAAAAATATTTACCTTTTATTAAGGTGTAACAATCTGGACATATATTTAAATTACTATGTTGTAGCTCAAATCTAAAGATTATAATGTGAAGCATAGATATGCATCTATTGTGGGATATTTAGTCTATCTGTTATTTAGCTCGCTTCGCTCGTCCTAAATAAACAGACAACTTGTACAACAAAGGATATTGTACATATATAAAACTCAAACGTGATATAGCCATCTATCAACGCACAGTCCAAACCACTGGACAGATCAAGCTGAAATTTGGCATCCAGATAGATGTTATGAGGTAGGCATCCGATAAGAAAGGATTTTTAGAAATTCAACCCCTAAGGGGGTGAAATAGGGTGTTGAAATTTATATGAATATCTTAGAAATTGAACGCGGGAAAAACCGCGGGGCACAGCTTGTTATATAGATATTATTTAAAAATTCTAAAAAGTCAATATCACATTTATTTTAAAGCTAAAGAATAGGTACTGTATCTTGTAATGTCAATTTTACATAACTACGACCTATAAAGAAGTGTGAACAATATACGATAATATATTATAAATTTATTTTATTTCTAAGGAGTATTTAAGTTATTATTTTGCTCTTCTTGTGGCAAAATACGTTTTTTATTATGGCCTCATTATTGTTCATTCAAGAATTATTATTAAGTTGGTAAATCTGAATTTATGTCCAGAGATCCAAAGAGAATGATTCCACCTATACGCTCGTGATTGGTCGACGTAAAATAAGCGGTAGACGGCTCCGAATCGACAAAATGAAATTTTTTAATATAAATATAGTACAAGTGTTGAGTTCTTGTTTATTACCAGTGTAAAATGATCTAATAGTAAATATTCTTAACATAATAAGTTAACCATGTTGGCACGTTTCCTTCGACAATTTCTGTTTACATTAGTGCATTTGGTTGTGAATATACTTGTTGCTGTCCAAAATGTTTATTTGGGACTATTCTATAATAAAAAACACTCATCAGCAAATGGTGTCGGAAAGGAAGATATTGTTAAGTTAATAGAATGTTCTCCAAAAATGAAAAAACAGCTGAAGCATTTAGTGGTGTTGGCAGACACAAACTATCACTCCATGAGTGATCTCGCACGTTTAGTCATTTGGAGTATGGTCCTGGGAGTTCCGTTTATCAGCTTTTATGATATCACAGGTAAATAATAAATGTTTCAGTGACACTTGTTCAGTAGGGTTGATTACTTGTCATTCAATAACCTAACATGAAATGCAAAACCGGTCAAGTGCGAGTCGAACTCTCACTTCTCTCTTTGTGAACTCCCTACCAACGAGAGGTACGAGCTAATCGACTCAACAAAGGTGTCAAACTTATATTTGCAGGAGTCCGTACAGAATATTTATCAAACAAACTACTTGGGACTAATGGGTTTTCACTGAAAATTATCATTTACTAATCTTCAGGGGTATTACTTTACTTTTGCTGCAGGCTCTTGCCAAATTTCATGGTTTTAGGGCAATGGGAAGTACCCTATCGGCTTTAGGTAGCATGCAGTTTTGTAAAAAATGGTGCAATGGTTGTATCTTTCAATTGTATTGGCATAAAAGTATTATTCTTTTGGTGCTTCAAGAGATTGCTTGCCGTAGTAGTCGACAGAATTCAAATGAAATTTCAGTTTGCTCCTTCCACATATTCTCAAGGACAAGGTCTTGACAGATCCAAAACCCTTTTTCTCGAACATAGAACAAAGTGACCCTAAAATATATTTTTTTTTCCTTTTGAGATGTTAAACAAAATGACTACTGCCTAAAATACATTTTAACTTAACAATCACATTAATAAGTGATGGCGTATCAAGATAAATACAAAATTGCCCATGGCCAATTTTTTTGTCATTTCTCTGCTCTTTCTTTAATTACACCACACCATTTGCCTCCACATAAAGAGCCCTCAATGCATACACATGTTCGAAAAACAGCTCATGAAATCGTCCATAAAAAACTTAAAAATACAATTATTTTAATGTAACCAGTGTCATATAAATGATCAAGACAAACTAACACTATTCATTTATGTTAAAATTTTATCAGATTTTGTGGGATTTCATCATCACGGGAATGAATAAATCATAATATACTCAAAAAATATCATGCTATTTTAATACATATTAATTTGAGGTAAATTTTTCTAGGTGATTTACAACCAAATGAAGAGAGCCTATTTTTTGAAATACAGAAAAATAAAAAAGGCATACCTGGCTGTATTAAGTTCTCCAATAAACCAAACTTGAATGGCTACACAAATGGCGTGCAAGCTAATACAATTGATATAAACATTTTTCGTAATAGTGATGGGAAGAAAAACATTGCAAAATGTATTCAGAATTTAGCCAAAAATGCATTAATTCAAGAAGAAGAGAACAGCAAAGATATATCAGTGAACGAATTCAATGAAATCCTATCTAACATTTATCCTAGCATTCCAGATCCTGAAGTAATTTTGTATACAGGACGTTTCTGTTGTACTTATGGCTTTTTGCCATGGCATATTAGACTTTCAGAGTTTATACCTCTTTCAATTTGCCACTCCTTCCATGTAGATGATTTTATAAATGCTATATATAGATATAATAAATGTGATCAGAGGTTTGGTAAATGAATTGCATTTTTTTTTTAAACCATAGGCCTACAGTAGCAAATTGTTATGAGAATTTTTTTTTTATAAGGAATGGTGAATTTTAAATGTTCAAAGTATTAGTTGCAACTAGGAAAAATGTGATACAAACTTTGCTGATGATAACAAAATCATGTGTCTATTATTATACCTATATTCAGCTATGTACTCACTAGGGCACAAAATACATGTCTCTAGACATCAGTTTGTGTCTCCAGAGTGACTTGAGACATGGCTTCTGGTGAATACGAGGCTACAGTTTTTTCATGTTATGGTGTCATTTGTTCAGAGGTTAATATTTTTACATTGTAACTGAAGATCATTTTTCTGATCAAATTCATTTTGTTTATAACTTTACATCTTTACTATCACAAAAATGTTATTATTTATTGAAATAAGTAATTGTAGATACATTAAAAAATTGAAATATTATTTTCTTTTATTTTAGTATCTACTTATCAATTTGATCATATTATGGGATTGTATAGTTTCATTTTGCCAGACGAGTTGGATATGATTCATGGGTGTAACTATATCCTTTGAGGCAATCATCAAATTCATTAGAAGAAACGCAAATGTTTTTTTTACTATAAAAAACTTATATAGGAGCCAAAGAGCAGTTGTAGCATAATTGTTATGCAGAGCTGAATCTGGCCAGTGTTGCTAGGCAGGTCTGCCCTCTTACACTATATCGACATACTGACAGCTATGGTAAAGCATTTTGTGCGGTAGACCTTCCGGTGGTCCTTAAAGGAGGAAGGATGACAGGCGACAGCCCATCTGCACTATGTCATACCAATGTAGTTAGTCATCAAAAACATTACAAAAAAAAAAACACTATTTATTTTTTATTATTTATTAAGCGTTATACTTAATCAAAATTAAATATCCAAGGTTATTTACATTTCTAGGACACGTGCTGTCTGCTTATCCTGTAAAAGAGAAACATATATTCATCTACAACATTCATTAAAAATATAATTAAATAAAATTAACATACTGTATTATGTAATCTAATTAGGCAGTGTCAAGAGACAACTTATATACTTGGAGTAGTTTAAGTCAAGGTTTTTATTACTTCTAGCATGGACTAGATTGCACATCTACATTTCTTTCATCATCATCAGATTTGAATAGTACTCTGCTGGACGTATATGCCTATTTTAAAGTACGCCAAGGAAATTATTTATTTATTTATTATTACACAGCATTTCTTTATTTATTAAATTACTAGACTGGAGATTTGCGTACAGACAGTGTTTAAATAAAAATTGGGGATCATTCAAATATTACGTAAGCAGGTTGTTAGTAATTTTTTAGCAAAAATCACTGTATATAATAATAGAATAGGGAATATGCATGTATTTTTTTTATATTTTTAAATGATAATTTACATAATTACATTAATGTAAAAAAAATACCAGCGCTGAACAAACAATATTAAGCTCAAAAAAAATTTTTCAAATTAGTAGACCGATAACAGATTTTTAAACGAATTTTGCCGCGCTGACATGACGTCACGCATCATAACAACCACCAATGGCAATGCTCCAATGCTCTTTGACAATCACATTATTATGATATTTGAGGTCACAATTCATGCCGACCAATGGTGTGCGTTTCACCTAATTCAATCTTCCCGCACAATTTTTGCACTTTTCAATAATTATTTTCTGATTGAAAACAAAATTAGACAAAAAAATTTTAATACGTACGCACATCTACAGGAAAAAACTTTACATATAAAAAAAATTATCATTATTTGAATCATACGCATATTCCCTATTTGCAAAGAAATAGGCAAAGCAAATACTCCTCTTCCATCCTTACGTAATACTTGAACGACCCCTTAAATTATTTGCCACAAAAATCTATATAAGTATGAAGTATACTCGGTGCATTTAATAATAATCAAAAATACAACCTGTTGCATATGTAACCTGATGTTCACCGCCGACGGCGACGGCTGTCGCTGCGTGATCGCCGTCTGTCCCTAGATCTCTCATACCTATCGTAGTCTCTGGACCTGTCCCGCTTCGTGCTGTCCCTGTCGTACGATCTCTTGTCTCGCCTCCGCGATCTGTCTTCCGATCTGTCCGAGTGTCTTCGTCGCCCCGAGCGCGACTCGTAACTGAGTGAGCGAGACCGCTTCGATCGCTTCCTTGGTCTCTCTTCCTCTGACTCGTCTCTATATCTATGCGACCTTTCGTCTCTACTCCTAGACTTGCGCTTATCATGGTCGTTTTTGTTCGATTTGGACTTCTCTCTCGTCTCTCGCTCTTTGGATTTATATTTCTCGCTTGTTCTCTTCTCCTTTTTCTTCTTGTTTCTCTTCGACTCTGCTGAGCTTGTGCGTTTACGTTTGTTCGATCTCTTCTCTTTCTGCGTTTCGCTCTCCGCTGAACTGGAACTTGAAGAGTCTTCCTCCGAGTCGCTAGAACTGGAACTCTTGTTGTTTTTCTCCTCCGTTCTCTGTGGACTGGGCGTGCATTCGTATTTGTTCGTCTTCTGTTTCTCCTCTGGAATGGTGTCGAGGATTCTGTTTACGTCGATTCTGTCGTTTGACCTGTGTGGGGTTCTCTTGTCCTTTGAGTTTCTTCGTTCTATTTTCTTCTCCGGAGTATCACTGTCGACTGGCGGTGGTGTTGCCGATGATCCTAGAAAAAACGCAATATTAATTTTCTCATTATAACAGAACTATTTTAATGGATTTTATACGTGTGGTTTCTGGACTCTCCTAGAGCCCACCTATGACCAAGGTTGCTGAAAAGCTTTTGAAATGTCGGGATTTAAAAGTACTTAAATATGCCGCGATAAAATCCATTAAAATAGTTTTATTACAATGTGTAAAATTCGCGTAAACTCAAGAAATCATTAGTTTTCTCGTTAATTGGAGTTAAAGATCGACGAGAGATCTAAAACTTGGTTTGATGGTAGATAGCAGCCGTTTGCAGAAAGGTATAGATTCATGATTCAGATACATCTAAGCGGCAAAGGTGAGTCAATGGCGTAAGTCTTAACTATATTCATCATCATCATCATCAGCCTATTGCAGTCTACTGTTGGACATTTAACAGTCAGCATCAGTGCAGGATGTTGAGTCAGGGCGGCAGCGGAGGAGTATTTTAGATACAAACGGTGGCGCCCATAGGCCTAGCCAGCTGACTTACTGCACACCCATCAACCCGCATTAGACAAGCGTGATGGGTTATATGTCTATTCACCTCCTATAATAATGAATGAGCAGACGGAGCCATTTTCATGATTACCGACGCCCACAAACATCAGTATAGAGACTATACAGATGCGCCGCCCTACTTTCTCCTTCCACCTTCATGGGCCACCTGGTAATTAGCACACGACACGCGGCAGCACATGACATGCAGTGTGGCACTACCTCTTACCAAAATCATTGCGGGCCACTGGCAATTTCATCTAATGGTCAAAGAAGCAATGAGTGTGCCATCTGTGGGCAATGTTTTATGACTGGGCCCCCTTAGGGGTAGTACGTGAAGCTCAAGGAGTATGAACGCAAGACAAAGAAAAGCGCTATCGTGGACGATCTTATTTCCACTTGGCAGTCACGTTGGGCCGCGTGTGCAGATGAAAGGGAGCTGTACTGCTTCTTTCCAGAAGTTACAACGCGTCTGGCACATTAATGGGTCGAACTTGAGTACTTTAGTCGCAATAGAACAAAGTTTTGGTCAGCCGAAGATATTTGTGCATACATGGCACACGTGGAATGATATGTTAAGATATTGTAGCTGCGGAAACTAAGGGTCAACTCACACCAAAAGCGCGGCGAAGGGCAGCGAAGCGGAGCGCAGTTTATGTGTCATATGAATTTCAACTTTATTTTCATTGCTATAGTACTTATTATCGAATTCTCGCTGGACTTCTGGAGCATTCCAACGAGTTCTCGAGCAGTCGCGGGAATCCGCGCGTCTCGTTCGAGTTTCTCATGCGATAATAAGTATTATAGTAATTATTATAAAGTTGAAATTCATATGACACATAAACTGCACTCCGCTTCGCTGCCCTTCGCCGCGCTTTTGGTGTGAGTTGACCCTAAGATTTACATGGCACGTCACGACTTCTCTCTGTGATGACAGAAAGGGGAGAGTGGATTACTGAGAGGTCAGTAGTGAGTCAAGAATGGCACGTTGGGAAACAGAGCCGGTGAGCAAACCCGTGCATATCCCGCGAGTTACTCCGTATACCCAGAGGTGGGGAGGAGCATGGGTGGTGGTGGGTAAGTGGGTTCCGCAGCTGTCCATGGCATTTTGCCGACTGGCCCCCCTACTGTTCCGCAACTTGGTTCCGTTGCCTCATCTCGCATCTCCATTACCATAACCTCTACCCGTGCGTAATAGTATATTATGTAACTAGTGAATAAAGGATGGATTTAAAGCGAGGGCCGTAGATGAGTCACGAGCAAGTGAAGGATTCTGACGATTGAATCGCGAGCGCAGCGAGTGATTTAAGATGATTGAATCACGAGTGCAGCGAGTGATTCAACTGTTAGAATCCTGAGCGACGCGAGTGATTCATGAGTTTCATTTATTCAGGAGTTGCATACTATACTTTATACCATGACTACGAGAAAAAGACAATTTAAGCGAAAATAGAAATTTAATCAAAAAAGAAATGTTTCATTAATTGAAATGGAGATTAAAATTAGAGCAATGACTGAAATTAAGCGTAATTTTCTTCATATTATCAATAGGGTCAACTTGTGAAACAATATTTATTTTTTTTTTCTATAATGGCAGCAAAGAAGTTTTTAATCTAATGCCAAACTCCTTGTCGCAAATATCGACCAATCAAATCTCGAGAATTTATTTGCACCAAAGAGTTTGAATTTCGAATCTTAGCGCAAGGAGTTTGTGTAAGCATTGAAATGGAGATCGGATATATTTTTGTGTTCCAAATTCAAACACCAAAACAGTGAATAAAAACAAAATAGTGAATAAAAGGCCTTTTTATTCACTGTTTTGTGTGAATAAAATAAGCTTTTTAGAGTAGGTATGGTATAAACATGTAATTGTTAAAAATCACACCTCTATCTAAACGAGAAACATTTATTTTTAAAAAGAACAACACATTAAAGTGAATATTTAAATGTACATGTTACAATGTCGTGATAAGCTTCGCCGCATAATCGTGGGTAATATATTATATATAACAAGCATTAAATCGTTCTAATTACCTACGCTTCTTTAACGGTTCAAGATTCGTTACCGTCGCTCGGATTGGAGCTATAGGTATTATTTTAATACCTTTCTAAACACCATATAATACATATTTCTATTTCTATCACAGACAAATGAAACCCTAAAATTTTACAGAGAACGTCTTTTTTTTTATAGCATAGGAGGCAAACGAGCAGTTAGGGCACCTGATGTAAAGTGAACACCAACGCCCACAGACATCCGTAACACCAGAGGTCTTACAGATGCGTTGCCGACCTTTGAGGAAACCCGTGTTAATACGACGTCTGTACAGAATTTGACTATTAAATTATTTTCTAGTTGACCCGACAGCTGTTGTCATTATCTGAAAATATGTTGTCATGGTAACGTGTATCGTTATGTGGCCGAATTGTCAATCCAATATTTTGCTCTACAATAGTGTATGTCAAGTTGAGATACCGACTGCAGCATTATATTTAATTAAAAATTATAGCCTATCTTACCGAGGATTGAGGACTAATACCTATATAACAATAAATAACAATAAAAATTCCTTTCAAAATCCGTCCAGTACTTCTTGCGTGAAAGACCCTAAAGAAACAAAATGACGAATTACAGTTTTATTATATGTTTAGATTTCGTTTTAGCGTTATCAAGGTACGCTGGAATGTGAACGCAGAAGTGTGTAAAAATAGTGCGTAAAACATTAAACACGGGTTGGGAATTGCAATGTGTACTGCAGAGTACGGTAACGTGTCTGACAGCTCCGCTACGTAACATAGCATGTTACCACAATAAATTCTGCTTGACAGTTGGTACGTCTGTCGGAGCAGCAAGCAAACATTCGTGACCTAATGTCGATCGATACGCGTTTTTAAAGTGCACGAATTATCCTGTATGTCTGCGTTACACAATATTATACATCGGAGTAGGGGAACCCAAGTGTCGCGGTGCCCCCGGGAGCTGCGAAGATTCCATTGGAAAGAAAAATCTTTTGAAAATTGTGTCTCTGAGATGGCTGAACGAACAGCAATCTCATATGTCGTAAAAAAAGCACTTTGCTTTGTAATCAGAATTCAGGCCAACTCGTTGTATTATGTGTACGTTTGTAGTTCAGAGATTAGAGTCGACGTATTATTGTATTTTTAACATCGGGTGGCAAGAACATACTAAACGAATAAGTGCGTCGCGCACTGCAAAAGAATGCGCACCCCTGATCTAAATCTATTGGACACTTATTTTCCCTTGCAATAAGCCAAAAGAAACCCGTCTACAAAAATAAAGTCACTTGATATAGTGAGACGTTCATAGACATACATAGGTACTTAGTAGGAATAATGATAAACTTGGACAGATGACCTGTTATAAACCTTGATCTAAAAAATTGTGATATGAAATCCAGTTTCTCGGGGCGCCGGTGGAACAAGTGTTAAATATCACTTAATATTAAATATGTATGTTTAAATATGTATATGTGTACGTATGAATATACAGGGTTAGTTTTTGGTCACCGGCCATATTTAAAAATAAGGAAATAAACATAATTTCAAGGGCGTGTTTTAATTTTATCGTGTTGTTTGTAATATTTTGTTACATAAACATCGATTTGAAACGGTGCGTAAATATACCTACGCGCATTAGCACCCGAAGAGTGTGTTGACCTTAACAGCTGATTGTGTTTCATACCCACTGCGTGCAGCCGCCGCAGCAACGCGCAATTATGTTACCCACACGGTATTTATTTTCGTACGGGACAAAAATATTTTTTATATTATTTTCCTTATTTGTTTTATTTCATAAATCTAATGTATTATCGATTCTGAACCAATTCTCAAAATTTGGCCGGTGACCAAAAACTAACCCTGTATAAATGTATCGATTGGCTGTTATCTTACGTAACATTTTTTATTTTTTTTTTAATTTTATTTTTTAGGCAAAAACAAACAGTCTTAATACAGAACAGCTTAAATTAAATAAATTAATACATACACCAGCTAAGTTTCCACTATAAATTATTACCTTAGATCATTTAGTAAAGGATACGCCACGCTAGGGCGTTCCCCTCTGCCAATGCATTAGATCAATCAATCTAATGCGTCAATAAAAACTAGTTGAAAAATCGATTACGGACATTACGTGCATCGGTATATATATCGAAAGGACGTCAAAAAGTGCTCCTATAAAAATGCCATTTTGTGCGGTTTACTCTTGTAAAAAAAGGTCAAATACATCCAATCTCTTAAAAGATGGAATAACTTTTCATTTGTTAGTATTTTTTTATTTTATTATAGTTGATTTCTATTTTAATCTAATTGCTAAAACATTTATGTAATATCTTGTAATATCGATGACGGAAAAAAAAATCGAGTCAAATTCTCAAGGGCATTTTATTCATCAAACAATTTCCATCATTGTTTAATGCCAAAACCTTATTAAATAGATCTATAATTGCGTAACACAAACTTGACTTACTTCATTTTTCAATGTAACGATTTTCTTACTAGATACTCCCCACGAGATAATTGCATTTATATCCTTATTT
>LUGF01018272.1:35314-50019 GCA_001625245.1 Calycopis cecrops | reverse complement strand
ATAATTTTAGTAGTATCTAGTCATATTAATACCCCTAGCGTTGCAGAATATTTCTGGTTTGTAATATCATAAAGAGGTAAATTTGACAGCTTTGTTTATTTATAAAGGGTAATATTCGGAAATACTGACCTGATCATGAAAATTCTTTCATTATTACTATTCTATTCAGTGGTACCATAGGCTATATTTTGTTACAAGCTGTACCCCATAGTTTCCACCCACGTCACATTACAAGGCCAATCGCCAAAAAAAAAAATGTTTTCGCGAATTAACGCCCAACGAAGTCAGCACGGCTCGGTTGGATCTTTACATAGATACAAACATATATTTCTCAGGAACTCTTGGAATACTTAGACTGTTGCCGTAAGCTGGACGATAGTCCAGTCAGCACCGATCCTTGATAGCTATTCTTTTTTTAGTAAGCGGGCAAACGAGTAGTCGGAATCATTTTCATTACTACTGACACCCATAGTTTATACAGATGCGTTGTCAGTATAGCTGTCATTTTACGCCGGTATCATGTAAGCGACGTGCACCTACGCGGTCGTGCCGGCCCTATTCTATTTCTATTTCTATTCGGCTACATGCATGCTTGGAGCGTGGCACTAGTCGACATAGGTACATACACTCATAACTATCGTTCATAGTACTCGTCTTGTCAGCACAGTAGTATGTAGGTATATTCATATGATTACACAGCAAATGTGGCAAAATTAATTTCGGAATGTGAAAATGAAATGACAATTAAGAAACAAATTAATTTATTGTACAACCATTACACAACAATCACTTAGAAAATATACACACCGTTCACGCTTTCCTTATATTAATTTAGACAGTGAGCTTTATCACATCTATGAACAATTTTTACTACGAGATCACAAAAGTTAGACCTTGAAATACAACGGGTGCGTTCCGAAATTTACTGTTGGTACTGGTCACTTGTCTAATTTCTAGCCCCAGTATGGATTTGACAACTGTCTTAACAGTTCCAGCAGTGATTTTTGGAACGCACTTAGACTCATAGTCATTAGAATAGTTTCAATATTACGGTGGAATATTTAATATATCCATAGAAAATGGATACAGCTATGTTCGTACTTTGTTATCATCAGTCCTGTCATGAAATACTAAATATCTTATCTATCTTAATAGCAAAAGCCGATTTTAGTCGAAGAGATAATGGGACCAAAGCTGCACAAAATTACGGTCTCAGTTTGAAGAGCCCCCGCCATAGATGTATCTATGGCGGGGGCTCTTCAAACTGTCTACAGACAAATAAAGATGAGAAAATAAAAGATAATTTAAAAAACCCAAATTAAATTAAATTGTTAGAGACATACAACTGTCTGCTGAACTTAATGTATATTATTTCATACTAAAAGTTCTTTACAAAAGAGGTTTTCTAGTTTTCGAAATTACTGAATAAACGCGACAGTTTCGCTAGCATCCCGCTAGTCTGCTTTTAATGCCTAAGAGATGAAAGGGGTTAAAACGGATAAGATGAATTTCACAACTCCGCCGAAAGGCAAAACGACAAAAAAATATAAAATGATGCCTCTCGAATAGTATTCAGATAACGAAATTGTCTGTGGTCAAGTAGATTTACTACACTATCACTGTAAACACTTAGCTTCTTAAAATACGGCAAGTCTTTTTGAAAATAACACTAAACTTAACTTAATGCTAATAACGGCTCTTCTATATCGTGTTTTTGGCTAACATACTTCGAGTTGTTCTTCTTCCATTGATCCTTTTTAATTTGTTCCTTCTTCTTTAGCGCTTCCAACTTAGTTTTAGATTTCGACTTCTTAGGCGGTGGAACATCTAATTGTTCTAACGTTTCGATTATATTCTTAGGTCGTGTCGTGACTTTTCGGCTTTCTTCGCTAATTTCATCCATAGTCGCATTTTTGTTGGCATATACGACAACATAATGGGAATACGCTGAACCGGATGGTGCGTTTATATCAGCGAAATCTCTGAAATTAGCAAATTGATCTTGGTTATAATTAGGTCTAGGGTTGGCCACGTAATTGACTCCAGTTGATGGTCTTCCATGTCCATTGTTATAGTATGAACTGAATCCTTCCTCGAAATCGTCATCGTTTTGGGCAAAGAAAGTGCCGCCTCGAATGATGCCGAAGTTACCAGAGCCAAGAACACTACTGCTTGCATCGACCAGAGGTTCTGCAGCTGGTGTGCTCTCTTTTGAAAATCCTTCTAAGCCTCTGTAACCTCCTCCGAATAGAGGATAATTTAATAGAGATCGGTATGAATTAGGTCGTTGACTGTACGCCGCTTCCTGATTTCCAAATCCTAGTCGGAAATTGTTCTGCTGTCTCGGTTCGAAAAGATTCGCGAATGTTGGGAAAAAATTCTGAGAATCGCCAACTACTTCTATCGTGTGGTCGGTTTCGTCAGCGGCTGCTTCTAGATCTTTCTCGCTATCTTTCTTGTGCAGGTTAGGGGGTGGTACCACTGTTTCTGATATGATTTCCGACGACTCTGCCATGAGGTCCCCTCGTTCATCTGGAAATAAAGAAAAACCGAATTAGCTGTGTTTGAAATCTGAATTTATATTTTATTAAGGCAATCAATCTGATCGAATAAGAAAAGATCTCCGTCGTTCCAATAACGAGCTAAATAGTGCATTTTGTTTGATTTTGACACGCATGTTTCACCATGCCTGGTAAATAATTTTGTCACGGCTAGTAATAGAAATCGATGGTGACTGAATAATATGTTGCTGTTGCGCTGACGTGCCTTTCTACTATGTTGGGGGACAGACATAGTCAATAAAATCGGCTTCGGCTCTCGATAACCTTGTGGATCCTTTAACCTCCGGCTATAAGGAGAGGTTTTATTGTCTATTTACTAAGGTATACATGCGTTTTGTCACCTCTGTAGGCGTTTTTAAGGGCGTGGATCTGTATTCTACTAACTCTATGAGCATCTGTATTCTGTAATAATATTTGTAATTTTTGTAGTAAAAACTACTAAACTTGTCTTTCGAGGACTACCGACGCACGACGACCATAGATATCCGCAACCCATCCGCATCTTTTTATGCAATTATATTGCTCTTTTCTCTTCCTCTTCAACGAGCCATCTGACACTTACAAACAGTTTAAAATGCGACAGTATGTTACTTCAAGGCATAATTTTAGGTAAGCACAGCGGAATTTTTCCAGGCCTTGAGACGCGTTAATTTAACAAGTGGCAACAAACTAATCTATTAATCTAATAACCGCGCGGTGCGTGAAGCTTGATGTAATTATTTAAAGGAACCTTCAGCAACTGCTTTTCCTATCTGATTAATAATGTATGATATTGCGTCGATTGCACTTGTAAATGTTTTACGGTCTGTGGGTGTGTGTGAAGTGACTCGGTGCATAACACAAATAGAATTGAGATCTTGCGAATTGTGTGAAAGTTTTGAATGCCAATGTTAGTAAAATTGAACCAGTTGCCGTGGCGTGATTAAAGCTATGGGTACCCTTGACAAATTCTCGAATTTTTTGTAGTATACTGTAGAAGTGAGCAAACGAGCAGTCGGAGCCATATTCATGACTGCCGACGCCAATAGACATCCGCATAGAGGTTATACAGATGTGGGACTCCCGCTGCAACATGCGGCGTATACCCACTAGAACTGTATTCCTCCCCTTACACTTACGACGAGGGCAATGGGAAAGGATGCCACATCCACTGCCCTCGTCCGTGGGTTGCCCGCCAGAACCAAGCGGCGGGCACTCCAAGGGGGAAGGGCAGGAGAGGAGTCCTCCTGCCCTTCACTACTCGAGAAGGAGCGCGGGAATAGCGGCGCGCGCCCTCCTCCACGAGGCCTTACATAGGGTGACGGATGCCCCGCATCCATCGCCCAGCCTCGGTTAGGAGGGGAGCCTCAAAGGGGATGGTGCGGTACCCGAGTATAGCCCCGAGAGTCATTGTCCTCTGAGGTCCCCTCAAGAGAACGATGTTATGTGCTGTCAGGGCTTCCGCCCAGACGGGGTCCCCGTAAAGGACCATGGACCGCACTACCCCCTGGTACATGAGGCGGCTACTCGACTGTGGCCCCCCAAGTTGGGCATCAGCCGCCGAAGCGCGGCGGCGGTGCTCAACAAACGGGGGACCAGGCGGGAAAAATGCCCGCGAAAGCTCCAACGTGGGTCGAGGATAAGCCCGAGATACCTCAATGCGGACTTAACCTCGATCCGAGTGCGACCGACTCGGATGTGGGCATTTGGAGGTGGTGCATTCTGCAGTGCCACCTCCAATCCCAAAATCCTTATACGCCGCGTTTCGGAAAGTCTCTCCCCGGGCAGTGACCAGCGTGTCGTATTCATAGTGGTCACGCTAGCACCCCGGGGGAGAGCTCCCATGACTAGCCATTCCTCCCTCCTTAGGCCACTGACTACTTACACACGGCAGCACATTTCTTACTTTACGCTGATATCATGTAAGCGAGAGGTACCTCCCCGGTCATGGGGGTCAATCTGCCAGCATGCATGTATGCAGAATGGCACTACCTCTTACTGCCCTAATATTGTCGTCAGTGTGTCTATAAAAATAATATATAACAGCTTCCTGCTCGCACACGTTATGAGGCAACGGAGAAAAGCAAACGCAAGAAATAATTTCCGCGATCTTGTTACCATGTTTGTGAACGCATTTGTGTCACTTCCTTCAAACACACACACACTTGGTGTGAGTGTTTCACTTTATAGTTATTACGAACCCGCCCCTGGTTATGGGTATGCAACTTAAGACGCACACCCATCCACCACCGACCGCACCGAGCGGTGCTTACATACACATAATTAGCTGGATGTAATAAATATTATGATATTTGGTACATCCAGATAATTATGTCCGAGGGCATGAGCTATGGCTCATCATAGATAGTGGACCTCAAGATTTCAATTTTGGGGTTTATTATTATTTTTTATTTTTATACAGGTGGTAAAACAATGTTATCGTTACTTTTAATATCTTTGCTTGCTACTGTACTTATAATTTCTTTGCATAGATTCCCTAGTACCTATTATTCTTAATTCTAATACGTAACCTACTTTATATTAATGAGTTTAATTTTTTCACGACTGATGATCTATTTTCATGTAGTTTTCAAAGTAATTCGACGTCAAACTGTACGCCCGAAACTTCTCAAACTTGGGTACATGGAAGAGGTACCTAATACGTAGTCGACGAATACGTTCTTAATAATAATACTATACGCATTCTCAGGCTTCCTTGTTATTTCTAACTTCCTAGTTCATTCAAAATAGAAAGCAGACAACTCGAAGCTAAGGTCACCGCATGCCTCGGGGAAAAGTTCAAGTGAATCTGCCCTTTGTAAGGTTAGCAAGAAAATAAATTCAAACCTTAATGACTCTGAAAGCACGTGCTATATAATATACACGCTGTGCCCCGTGGTTTCAACCGTGTTTAATTTGAATGAAATCACTGATACCTAACCGTTTTGCCACTTCCTTGTGGAAATCTTTACACTTATGTTATCTATATTTAATATAATGTTACTAGTTGTTACCCACGGCTTCACCCGCGTGGTTTTTCGCATTTACACATTTTCGTGTTTATAATATTAAGAACAATAAATATAATATTTCCACAATAAGCAATACAACTCTTGTTTAGAACTCTAATGTTTCTGTCAAACATTTGACAGTAGCAATTTCATTTGATTAGTAACGGCGTATGTTATATTGTTTTGCGCCTATATAATGTGACAGAAAGACAAACAAACATACAAACAAACACACTCTCGCATTATAATATTAAAATTAAATTAATTAATTAATTAATATGGATAGTCATTACGTTGTTGTCTCTTGTATCTATTGTGATCTAAATATAGTCTTCTTGATATTCCATATAAGTAAACATCACCTCTCAATTTTACCCCCTGAGGGTTTGAATTTCTCAAAATCATTTCTCTCATCATCACATCATGAAAGAAACTGCTGTACCAAATTTCAAGTTTCTCGGTACAGTAATTTCGTCTGTGCGTTACATACATGGGATAGTTTTTGGTCACCGGCCAAATTTTCAGATTTGGTTCAGAATTGATAATATGTACATTCGATTTATGAAATAAAACAAATAAGAAAAATAATATAAAAGATATTTTTGTCCCATACGAAAATAAATACAGTGTGGGTAACTTAATTGATCAATGCGGCGGCGGCCGCACAGGGTTGATACGAAACACAATCAGCTGTTGAGATCAACACACTCTCCGGGTGCTATTGCGCGTAGGTATATTTACGGACCGTTTCAAATCGATGTTTATGTAACAAAATATTACAAATAAGACGATAAAATTAAAACACACCCTTGAAATGATGTTTATTTCCTTATTTTTAAATATGGCCGGTGAGCAAAAACTAACCCTGTATAGGTCAGTCAGGTTTGCCTTCTGTATGTATAGATATGTATTAATTTCTTGATTTTACATTTGTATTGAATTCTTCATGTATTTCTTCAGCAATATGTTTAGCCGCAAAACAAATAAAGGGTTTGGTAGTCTTGGCTCTGTGTGACAGACCTTTTAGTGAATGGATAGCGATAACATCGTAAATGACAGCTTTTTGAATGACTAAAAAGCTTGTCAGTCTGTTGCTGCCGTTCCCATAAAACACTAACCTCAATACTTATGGACTGCTGATCTTGTAAGCCACTACTGACACCATTTAAAAAATACAGAGTTATAGCAACTTTATTATGGTTATAGTCAATGGTTATGGCACTTAAATCTAAACTCATGACCTAACATTAGATAGTTCATAGTTTTCAATAGTCTTTGTTCAAGACTGTTGAATTCACACTGAAATTCAGTTTAGTGACATACAAACATTAATAAGACTGTGGTTCTGTGTTACGTAACTGTGACGCACTAACAATAGCAATATGCATAGGCGTTGATGTCCAGTCTCAGCCCATATTTATGCAATAGGCTATTTGACGAATTTTTTTTTTTCATATACTTAAAACTTTATTACTCATTAAACACGTTACTTGAATATTTCCAGAAAATGAGCAGCATTAACAAAAAAAATTATGTTAAAGTTTAAGTGCAAACTGTCCTGGCGGCGCCGTATGATTAGATTGACGTCAAACGCAAGTAACAAAAGTGTAAACATTAGGCACTTCGGCTAAAGTTTACTTGCCAGTAAGTATTTGACGTTGTCAAATAATTGCAACTTTATTTCGCAAATTTTACAATAAATATGCATTTTTTTTTATAAAATAGACATGTATACAGTTTATTATTATCGTTGACTATAATTCGTAGTATATTTTTGATAGCATAAAATAGCCTATTCTTCAGCTATCCATGTAGTATTGAGATCAATGACAAGGCATAAATTGATAAGAGGTCTGTCGTTCCGTGTTACGTGTCTCCGACGCACTTTCCGTACGACCAGTTGCGGCGAGGCTCGAGTAACGTAACGCGGTTATGTCATACGTCGGGTTCAATTTTTGAAATTAATTATTCATGCGTCTGTAATTGGTGATTAAATAATTGATGATTATTACCCCATTAAAAAGGATATATGATGTTATAGAGAGGAATTATCGTCCTATTAAATAATATATTCCTATTAATTTATTGAGTGTCATGTTAAAATAAGCTATTAATGTCGGGAAAACACGACACTGAGAACGTTTTATTTTTAGTATTGTGTTTATTATTCGACTAATACGTTAAATTAAATAGAAATAACCAACATTTTTTGCTGCCGTTTTTTCTTGCTTAAATAATACAGACGTAAAACATGTTTATGGATCTCACTGAAAAGCTCAGGCTGTTCGCCCTATTATCCTAAAAAGCAGTGCTATTTTAATAGCAATTGGACAATTCTTTATACATGACAATATATTGAGGAAGGAAACAGTATAAATAATAAATATTGATCGATCAATCTTGAGATCGTAGGTGAATGAGATTATTCTTATCTCTTCTGATCATTCTTAATCTAGCAATCCATTATGTAGGAACTGTGATAAATCCGATAACGGACATGTAAGTAGGTAGGTTATCTATCTAATGTGTGCGTAATAATATAGACAGACTGATTCACCACAAGAAGTCATATACAGCTTCAGAATCTTTTATATTAAGACTTTTGTCCCAGCGATTATAGGACTATAGCTGCACGTAAAAAATCAGTAATGGTACCATTTTGATGTGACGACCACGACCACTCTGCCAAGAGTCTGACGACTAAGAAGAAATCATTTTGAAGAGCCATGTAGAAAGTATTGATGGGAAAAGAAAAAAAATAAATAAAAATTATTAAGTAGGTAATTTGATAATGAGAAACAACCAATTGAACTGTAGGTACTATTTGACAATAAAATTCCATTTAAAATAGGTCTCATAGATTTCCAAATTAATGACTAAACCGAATTAATATTGCTCTTTTGAGGAAAGGTGTTGAGACTTGTGTTGCTGTTGCGATTGCGTAACATTCTAACAGGGCTAAGAGAAATACCAATATACATAGGTAAAATAATATGAAAAAATATAAAAATTACTAGCTGCGCCCTGCGGTTTAACCCGCGTAAATTTCGATCCCGTGGAAAATAGAAAATCATCCCATGGCATCCCATAGGAACATTTTTCCAAAATAAAACTATCCTGTGTTAATCGAAGTAACCCTCTATCTGTGTGCCAAATTTAATGAAAATCAATTCAGCAGATTTGTGTGAAGGAGTAGCGCGGTGTGTATCCGGTAGTCCAAAGAAACAAACACACATACAAACTTTCGCATTTATAATATTAATAGGATTTAGACAGATACGAGTAGATAACGTTTTGGTAGAATTGGCAATCTGATAGAGAGTGGCAGACATCATTCACTAATTTCTTTGCTAAGCAGCCGACGGATAAAGATGGTGATGAGCATCATATAAAAGGATCTAGCGGGACTGCGACCACGCGGGGGGTCCCAATATGTATTGTGTGGTCAGTGGTACCGCTACATTAGGTCACCGTTACAATCATCAATGAGAAGACATCTATTATTCTTTATAAATCATACAGGAAAAGCTGCATTCAATATATTTAGTCTTTGGGATTCCCCAAGATATTAAGGGCCTGCGTAAAAAAAAATGTCCCTGTCTGTTTATCCCGTAATACGGGGGGACCCATATAAGACATATAGATAGAGAGAGATAAGACTTAGAAAGAGGTTACATTGCAGCCGAATCGGGTCGGCGCGACCGGGGAGATACCTCTCACTTATAGCGGCGCAAAGTGACGGCTGTGCTGTCACCTTTCCTGCGGTGTGTATCCGGTGGTCCATGAAGAGGGAGGAGGACGGAAGGCAGCGCACCCCTATAATCTATAGGCAGACGTCTGAAGTCATGGAATTGGCTACGAGTGCTCGTTTGCCTCCTATGCCATATAAAAGCGATTATAATAAATAATAAGTAGCTCGTGCCCAAACCTAAGTGTGAAATTTCTATAATAACAACGCCATATCAGATTGTGCCTATACTTTAAATTTCTAGGAGGTTCTATTGTATCAGCATACAATACAACAATATGACAGCGGATCAGATAAGAATGTTCTAGCAAACGAAAGTAGCCTTAGAGAGTAGCCGGAACTACGTAAAAGTGGGCGTCTTTTTTCTAATTTTGGTCCGTTAATGTTCAATATTTTTGTATGATTTGCGTATAAATGGTCAAATATAAGCGAAATTGAAAAATAAATAAGACTTGTGTTTTTGTAAAATATCTGGCGAGATATTTCAGTATACGGAAATTACACTTTTATTTTAAATACTATTAATTCACTTTAATATATACCAACCTATAAGATTTTTAACCTTCCAAGGGTGTTGTGAAGTATTAATATGATTTTATTGATTATTATGTCGAAGCGTTACATACTTTATCTTCACAAACTTTTGATAGTCTTTGTCTATGTCAATTATGAGCGAGATGAGTTTTGCTTGAATTTTTACATCCATTATCAGTCAAATTTTTAAAACGTAAACCTTCGTAAAAGATCTGTTCCTTTGGGTCCCACAGACTTATTACTTGGCGTTATCTCCCCCACTCAAGACACCATGCAACATATATTTAATTACAAACTGGCTAGATGAATCATCATGCAATAAGTAATTTCATGAGATTGAAATTTATTGAGTCAGGATTATGTGTGACATGTCCAGCTAAAGGCTGTCACACACTATGCAGATATCTGTATCTGAGCGCATATCTGTCAAAATCGGCCTCTAAACTAAACTCAATTCACCACACACTACGTAGATTTTAATATTTTACCGTCAAGTACCTGTAGGCACAGCTTTGAAAGATTGCTTTGTACGCAGATTAAATCTTGTCGTATCTGCTTAGTGTGTGACAGCCTTAAGTGTCTTGGACATTACGTAATTGCACAATATCACTTATTAATATTACTTAACAGGTTAATCCTTAATCGCATTAGCTACTAATGGAATAGAATACGCGGAAGCGATGGTAATCGATTAAATTATTGCTTAGTATTTACCATCAGACCTGTGCCCAATTTGTTGCGCGCTGAAAATAATTTATATATTTATTTATTTATTTATTTAACTATGTATGTACATGGAAACTTATATACTAACAGGCAAGTACAAGGTACAGCTTATTCCATACAGGAATCTCTTCCAGCAGACCTGATAAACGGAAACGTTTGTAAAGTTCAGGCCATTTGGGTGTACATAAAAATAACTTATAACTAACATAGTATAAAGCATTTATTTAGTATTTATGTAGAATAATCATAAAATACTAGTGAATCGCCATATTTTTCACACTTGTTCAACTGATATTTTAGTACTTTCAAAAACAATAATTCTCTTGTAAAAGTTATTTTTTTTATTTTATATCAAATAGTAAACATTACTTCAGTGGATAGCAGATTGTTGATAACAATTCAATTGAATTTTTTTATCATTAATTATTATGATAATTTATTGCAATTAATTAATTTTTCCTTTTTTCTATTATTATATACCTAAGACGACCTATATTGTTACCTATTTCTGAAAGGAGTAGGTACCTTCATTGACTTAGCGGAAAGGAGATGCAATAATGAAAATTATTTCAGTAACAGGTGGTGAAATAATTTTCATGATTGGATCAGTGTTAATAACTACCAACAAAAAGCTTAACCGCTTTAGAATAAATCATTCATTCATCATTGCGGATTTGAATTCGGAATTCGCATGTGACACAGATTACATAATTAGACACTTTGCCATTATTTACGTAAAATTCCATATTTAAAAATGCAAATGTCGAAACCGTGCCATAGGTCAGTAGAAAGCAGTACTTCTAACGTATTCGACGTGACACCGCGCCGGTCGTTATAAAAGTTCGGTCACGTATTGAATTGTGCTGCGGGTTAATTGGATGTGTCGTATTGCGAGACTATGTTTACACAGCTTTGAGATGTCATCATGAAATAGAGCTCACAATGAAACTTTTGACAGATCATGTGGCTTATTATTTGACTTAAAAATTGAAGTTCTGTATATTGTATGTGTGTATTATGTTGGTACATATTAATATGTATCACGTGCATAATGTATAGTCACGAGCAATAGTATGTATACACTTTAGAACCCTGTCACAATAACTTTCTTTGACAAGTCAAAGCAATAATATGGAATTTCAAAAGTATAAATTATGACAAGGTACTAAAGTGTATACATATTATTGCTAGTGACTGTACATAAATGTTTGACCGCGATTATATCGCGTTTTGAGGAATTGATTTTAATAAAGTTTTCAGATAAGTATTTTTGACGCTTAGAAGAACATTTTTTTATTTATAATAAGAATTCAAAAAAAGAAAGGTTTCAATTTGATGTCGGTTTCATGTTATTTTAAAAAAAATATTTCATATTTTAAATATCTCACCCTACAGGCTACACGGTGCTTACAAACTGGGCGTCTTCAAACAAGCTCTAAGTAGAATCGAACGGCAAAATTGAGAAGCAGAGACATAAAGTTAATGTATAAGCATGTACCTATAGGTACATAATTATAAAGACGCCACCAGTGATTACTAGGAAAATATTACGACAAATAGTTTCTATAAACCTCTTAAACAAGAGTTATTTCTCTTGCATCAAACTCGAAATAAATATTTAATTACCTATATTATATTTATTCAAATTTTGAAGCGAACTTAAGATTCGTTTTTAAAAAGAACAAAATATGCAATTTTAGAATTGATTTTATATGCGCCAATTGAAAGCCATCAATTCTGAAGCTTAACTTGTATACCATTACGATTATCTATAAAATGGACTATTAAATCAGTATTTAAAGCCACTATAATGCTAGTAACAAGACACAGAACAAAGTTACAAACAAGGACATCACAGGGATAGGCGGTAATATAAAACATAGTAATCAAATTGTAAAACTCACATTATGCAGGCAATAGAGAACAGAGTTTGTAGACATTAAAATAATAATGATGCAGAATAAATAGGCAGTATTATTCAAAATAATGATAGAATAGTATTATCAAATAGGTTATTCACGACCTATGGTATATTCAATTTAATTAAATAATAAGTCCCATCTATTATGGTGTTACGTGGTGCTTATTGAGTTGTCCATAATATTGTGAAACTTATCACAACATTATAGAAGTTTAAATATAATATACTAGTTGCGCCCCGCGGTTTCATCCGCGTAAATTTCGATCCCGTGGAGAATAGAAAATCATCCCATGGCATCCCATAGGCACATTTTTTCGGGATAAAATACTATCCTGTGTTAATCCAAGTTACTCTCCATGTGTGCCAAATTTCATGAAAATCGGTTCAGCAGTTTTTGTGAGAAGCAGTAACAAACATACAAACATTCTCATTTATAATATTAATAGGATTTAAACTTGTTATCAAAGTAATTTAGTAAGAGGTAGTGCTACACTGCTTGCTTCCATGCAGCCGCATTGGGTCGGCACTACCGGGGAGATACCTCTTGCTTACACGAGACCGGCGTAAAGTGACAGCTGTGCTGTCGCGTTTCATGCGGCGTGCAAGTAGCCTATGGGCGTTGGTAGTCATGAAAATGGCTCCGACTGCTCGTTTGCCTATGCCATAAAAAAGTAATAATTCAGAATAGGCAAGACTGTTCATCGAGGCCAGTGGCGTGCTATGGAAGAGGCCTATGTCCAACAGTGGACTGCAATAGGCTGATGATGTTGATGGTGATGATGATGATGATGAAGACTGTTCATTCGCAGTTCATTTTCGAGATACACATAAGTATGTCAAAAGGCAATTGAAATTGCCATCAAATATTTAAGGCTACTCGGGCGACTATAAAAAAATTTGGTTTAATTGGTCCTCGAAAAAAACGAGATTCTTATTTTATTCTAGATGATTTTTAGAGAACAGTTTTACCCGAATTAGCAATTATAATATAAATTGAACACAAGTTGTTTGTATAGGAAACGTTATCACGTATAAGTATTGTACTTAAGTAGATGTTCAATGCAATTTAAGTTAATCAAAGTGTCGGATGCGGCGGCGGTATAACCCAGCTGCCTGTTTTCTATTTAATCATTTCCTACTTCTGAGGCACTGCCTTAGGTGAACAGGTACAAGTCAAAAGCCGCTTGTAAAACAGATATTAGTTGTAAGTGGTTTAATAGAATGTATTATTTTAGATTACTTGCTTCTGACAGTGAATTTATCCAAATAGCCGATAATGGAATTGAAACTATGAACTTATTACCCCATGACGTTTTTCCAAGAAGTCTTGGTAATAATTTGAAATACACTTTACGACCTCATGATTGTAATTTTTTTAACGGATTCTATCGCGTTTGACAAATATCTATTTGTAGAATATGACAGAACCTCCGCAATTAACGAGTCTATCAATTCATTGAGGTCTCTTGACTCTTGAATTCGTTGAGACTGGTTCATTGCTGAGGTTCTGTCATAGAATCGAGATAGAATCCGTTAAAAGAATCGTACCTAATAATGAGTAAAATTCGCGTAAGTATACGAAAACTACACTTAGCGACCTCTTCTCAGAATTATCATAAACACAGAAGATTGTATTAAAATCGGCCAACCCGTTTCGAATGAGTTTGGTTTCACAATTTTACTCACAGTGTTTGTAATAAACACTGTGACACGAAGAATTTAAGTATAACACACGTGTCCACTTCGTTTGGCGTCAAACAAGAAATGAAAAAGTTCCATATAAACTTCACCCCCTTATTTCAACCCAATAGGGGTTGAATTTCTAAGCATTTTTCTTAGCGCTTACTTACATTATAAAAGGAACCTCTGTACCAAGTTTCAACTTTCTAGGTACAGTAGTTTCGGCTGTGCGTTGATTTATATGTCAGTGGGTTTAAATATTAAGATTATTGACTAATCTTTAATAACTATTTTGACTGCTGCTGGTCATCATCATCAGAATTATGAAAACTACTTTGGCGTTTTATATAATGCTATTATATTTTTATTGTTAAGAATATAACCTATGTCTTCACATATAACCTCCGCCCTCATAACCTCCTTATTAAAATAAATTTAATGTTTTCAACGAAACAAGTTCAACCACGTTTGTCTCTTAGCCATGGTGTTGCCTCACTGCGCATCTTAGAAAAGTGTGACGAAATTTGGAACATGACTTCTTTTAT
>LUGF01018272.1:22964-34598 GCA_001625245.1 Calycopis cecrops | reverse complement strand
AAGAAAGAAAGAAAGAAAGAAAAACATTTATTCGGACACAATACAAGAGACAACAACAACAGAGTATAGACAAGATAACACATACTAACTGAAAGATTGCCTCAAGTAAGGACCAAAGCGGTGTGGTTCGGTATAAGCCAGGTTTCATGGTTAACATGTACCTAACCATGTTTTAGTAACTCTACTTTAAGTTTAGCTAGGCTAGGTGGTAGATTTTTTAGTCTTGTAGCCTGAATTACTGCTTAAATTAGCTAAATTAATAAAAGTTCATCATTAGCGGGAAGACGTCCACTGCTGCATACAGGCCTTCTCGATACCTGAAAGAACGCTATAGGCCAAGATCCCGAGTCACGGACATCCAACGGCTAGCGGCCTTCATTGTCATGCCGATGACAGCACCGGAGACGCTTTATATACTGGCCGCTCCAATATTTCCCGGGAATATGTCACCGAGTATCGGAACAAACTTCTGTCTGAAGTCGAGGCTTTATTGTCCAAAGCCTCGGAATGGGGCCGACTAAATTTAGTCCGCTTTAACCCCCAGAAGACACAAGTTTGCGCGTTTACCGCAAAAAAGTCACCCTTTGTCGTATCTCCTCGCTTTGAAAACACTCCCCTGAAGGCCACTGCTAGCATCGGAATACTAGGAGTCAACATATCGAGCAACGTTTAGTTTCGCGGTCATGTGGAATCAAAAGCTAAACTTGCCTCAAAGAAGATAGGGTATACTCAGTAGGGCTAAGCAGTACTTCACACCAGCCCACCGACTGCAATTCTACAAGGCGCAGATCCGCCCGCATGTGGAGTACTGCTCCCACCTTTGGGCAGGGGCCCCGAAATATCAGCTAGATCCGTTTGACCGTATTCAACGTAGAGCGACTCGAATCGTTGATGACCCTGTTATTTCCGGGCAGCTCGATCCTTTGGCTCTACGAAGAGATGTCGGTTCCCTCTGCATCTTTTACCGTATTTTCAATGGGGAATGTTCCGAGGAATTGTTCGGCTTAATACCCGCAGCTGAGTTCCATCATAGGACATCGCGACAGAACTCAAAGTTCCATGCCCACCATCTCGATATTCCTAAATGTAGTACTGTGCAGTATAAACGCCATTTTTTACCGCGTACAACAGTAGGTACTATGGAACCAGCTGCCTTTCTCGGTATTTCCGATCCGATACGACTTAGGGATCTTCAAGAAAAGAGCATTCCTCTTCCTTAAAGGCCGGCAACGCGTCTGCAAGACACCTAGTTTTGCGGATGTCTATGGGCGGCGGTAGTCACTAACCACCTGCTCGTTTGCCCCCTATAACATAAAAAAAAAACCTTGGCTCAACTCGTTGGGCCAGCTAGGACGCCGTCTAACACTCCATTTTTTTATAGATATCCGCATAGAAGTTATGCAGATGAAAAGTCCTCCTCCCTCCGTGGGCCACCGGCTAATCTTCCAATGCGCGTCCAATATTTGTTTGTCTGATGAATGGATGTACAAATAGCTGCAAACGCTTCGCAAATATCTATCCCACCGCTGACAATTAGATGTCGTTAAGGGTAACTTACGATTCCATTCTCCAATTACGGTTCACAGCTAATTCACACGGTTGTCGTATTGCTTGCATTATTAGCACTTAAAATGTAGTCTACATTTTAAATCAATTAAATACTGCAAGATCTACACTGCATGGCAGCCGCTCACGACCGGGGATGTACGTCTTGTTTACTTAACATCGCCATGAAGGTTATACTGCCATGCTGTCAGATGGTTCTCGGCGTCGCGTGCTATGGTGTGATCTTCTCAATAAAAATCCTGTGTGTTAACTCCCATCTTATTTGTGTAACTCCTTATGAACGCACATAATTCTAAAGTTAAATCGACGGAAGGGACGTAAGTATAAAACGTTGCGCTCGACTAGTTACACACTTTTTCACATCTCATATTTTTTCACACTGCGCTTAATCGTTGAATCCTCAAGTTGTTTCTTAAAGAATAAACTCTAATACGGCTTTATTGCAGGCGTGTTAGTCTTTTCATTTATCCCAGGTTTGGGTTGAGCGATTCGAGCCCAGAGCTTCGCTTCTGGAGGTGCATTTATGGGTCCATTTATTGCAGTGATTAACCATAACAGTATTATATGCACCAGTACTTGGGTACATCGATTAGCCGCAACACTTTTGTACGCACCGGTACATTGGGTACATCGATTAGCCGCAACACTTTTGTACGCACTGGTACATTGGGTACATCGATTAGCCGCAACACTTTTGTACGCGCCAGTACTCGGGTACAATTAGTTGCATAATGAGTGATGTTACGTTGTCGCATGGTTTCGAGGCGGTCGTTAAGTATGTGTTTTATCTCGGGGGTACGAATTAAGAAAGCTTATTTCGTTAATGACGCCATAATTTCGTTTGCATTAACGTAATTTTGACAAATGAGGTTTTAATGTGTCAATTTTTGTATTTTTTAAATATTTAATTCGTATATCCCACTAATATTATAAATGTGTGTTTGTTTGTTTGTCCTTCTTTCACATAAATCGTATCAATGGATCGAAGTGATATTTAGTATGGAGATAGTTGTAGGACTGAAGATAGCCATAAGCTCTTTTTAATAACCAAAAACCACGCGAGCGAAGCCGCGGGTAACAGCTAGTTATAAATATATTATACATATAATTAAAAATATATATTTATGTAAAATGATAATTTAAGTTTGTACGTGACAAGGTTCGATCCCACTGAAATCTAGGATAAAAGTTTAGGACCTACTCGCAGACCTTCCGGATATGCTCAGAAAATCATGTAAAGCGGAGGAGCTTTTAGAGAAGCTCAACCACAAACGTCTTGATTTTTTATAACAACAACAGCAACATATCTTTACGCTAGTTCCCTAACGGGGTAGACAGAGGTACGGAGTGCCACATAGCGGGATCCTTACATACCTTCCTTGCTTCCACCACATTCATGACTCTCTTCATACACTCTCCACACTACTAGGACAGCGCTCGATTAATCTGTTTTATTTTTCACTTCATTCAATTTCGTCACAATTTTTTTCATACTCATCATATCAGTTCGCAACGGGTTTTTCTACTTTTTTTATGTCCTAATGAGATCTTGAAAAAACCGGCCAGGTGCGAGTAGCACTCGCGCACATCATAAAGTAAAAAATTGCTTAAAAAACGTTTATGGGGACCCCCCTTAATATTTTTATCTTTAGTATTTGTTGTTATAGCGGCAACGGAAATACATAATTTGGGAAAATTTCAGCTTTATCGCAATCACGGTTTATGAGATACAGCCTGGTGACAGACAGACAGAAGACTTAGTAACCTAAAAAAATCCTCCAAAAACTACATTTCTAGTATCTTTTAAAATGACGACATAATACCTTAAAACCATACATTTGCCCTTTCAAACAAGGTACACAACAGAATGTCTAAATTCGTTAAGCCTTGAGTAACCTCTCTAATAACACAGAAGTCAATACAAAACACTGTCCTAGCGCCTGTTTCGAAATTACAAGATAATTTGACGGCAACTACCGTTCCTTTGTGTCATGTCTATCATTTCGTATTGTGTAAAATTTATTTTATTATATTTTATAGAGGAAACTTCACTACATAGTATAACCCAAGTTCGCTTTCCGCCGCCTGTGTGTCTGTATGCTTAGATCTTTAAAATTACGCAACAGATTTTGATGGTTTTTTTTAATAGATAGAGTGATTCAAGAGGAAGGTTTATATGTATAAAAATCAATTTTTGAAGTCCGAAATCCACGCGGGCGAAGCTGCGGGCGGAAGCTAGTTAAATATAATATACTAGTTGTGCCCAGTGGTTTACTCGTAAAACGTCTCCTAGAGGAACCATTATAGTTAAAACAAAGTAATATTATATTAAACCACATTGTGATTGTAGGTTTAAGTACTTACGTCAAGTTTTAAACTAGTAATACAAAGGATGCATTTCGTAATATTATTTTGCAGTTTCAATTTAATTATTACAAAATTAACATTATTTTACACGAATGTTAGTGATCAGATAAACAAATTGATTTAAGCACTGAAGGTTTTTACATTTATAAGATCTATGTAAATACAAATAAGCAACCTAGATACATTTTGAATACGCACTAGTATAATATATTAAATGCCTAAATACATTTCTATTGTGAACATAGCATTCAGAGCACGGTTAGTGTTAACAATAGCAGTAGTATAGCTATACCCATATTTTAAATATGTGACACACTCTTAATATTAAATTAATGGTGATATGAATGAGAGATATTATTTTAAACCACATATACTATAAATGCCTACAGTTAATCCGAAACTATTAAAAAAAATTTTACGACAAGTATACGAAAATACTTTTTTCAAACAAGTTAAGTAGCGAAAGAATGTAATTATGCTTTGTACCGTCGTACAGCGAACGGCAACCTCGTACGGGGTGAATGACCCCGGACGCCCCATACTCGCTATCAGCTGACAGTACAGCGGCGTGTACAAGGTGAGAAAAAACTTAGGAAAATCCTGTGGCTAAAATATTGCTCCGATTGATCTTATTTTTGTTGTGTAGCCTGGAAATTATACACTAAATATATGGTTGCCTCTCGCTTTTATCAACCTTATATAAATTTAACGTACCTATAAAGAGTAGTTTTGATCCAAACTTATTATTACGCCCCCCACTGTATTGGTCATCAAATAGTTTCTATATTACTATCCAAAAAAAAAACAAAAAATCTGGCTGTTTAAAATCGGACATGCGGCCTCTCATACGTACAAATTCGTCTGGCCCTTCAGGCTGCAGCATCAATATCATTCATATGTAGAGAACATAGGAACCTACATTACATACATACATCCCTTTTGACACAGTGAACAGTCGGAAAAACAGATAAAATACGAATAAGTTCTTAGCACTAAGGAGAACTTGCTAAACAACATGGAATATGTATAGTATAAAACATTTTAGTTGCAGTTATAACAAAACGCAATAGACAAAGCACGATACACCATGCTTCATACCATATAATAACTTGGAAAGGTCAACACGATAGTTCAACAGGGTGAGACTTTGGTGTTGATGGTATGCAACGCTTCCAAATAGTTGTTAATATCAAAAATATTAGTCTAAGAGCCATTGGCTACCTAATTGTAATTTATAAAATATTTTAAGTAGTCTTTAATATGTCATTAATAAGATGGATAACTAAGCTTATTGGCGTTGACGCGGATTCAGGGGCGGCAGGTATAAAAAAAAACCAACTTTAAAAGTATTTTTTTTTATTTGAAAGTAAGTAAAACTTTATAATTAAAAATATAAATGGCAGACGATTATCGCGATTCTAAAGTGGCATACGCATTTTAAAATTTGGCCAGAAAAAGTCTGAAACTAAAAAAAAAAACGAAATCAAACCGATTAAAATGAGAACAGTCTTTTGAAGTCGGTTTCGGTCGGAAACGCAATAAAATGAAATCCACTCTGTTCTAACATAATATATTCAAATAAAATAATTTAATTAAAGTTGTAATTAAAGAACTGCATACATTATCTCAATTGGGGGTTAATAAGCCCGGAACCAAGTGAACTCTGTCATAATGGTTGCGTTCATCTATGTTCAACCGCAAATGGTTTTTTTTTTTGGATTATACAAGATAGCAAGGAAATGATTAGCCCACTTTTAAATGACTTGTGCAAAGACATGAGCTATCATAGTCTCATTTACTTTAAATACATGCTTGATTAAAAGCTGTATGTATTTGTTTTTGTATTAAATAATCATGGTTTTTGTACCTATGTTATACAATATTGGGGTTAGCTGCAATAGATCCAGCTCAACGGGATTCATCTTCTAAGATAATTTATTACCTATGCAAGATTGTATTCATCGATATGGATGTTTCATGTTTTCTATTTGAACTTTATAACTTTATTTAGGTAGTTTCAGTTTTATGTAGCTAGTAGCTGTGCCCGCGACTTTGTCTCGTGGTATTTAAAAATAATTAAAATTGACAAATGGAGTATCCAAAGTTACTCCTTTTTACTTATATCAGCAACCTGCCATTGGAAGTCTCGTCAAAATAGATCCAGTCGTTTCAGAGATTATTCGGAACAAACAGACACAAAATTTTTTGTAATAATATGTACCGTATATATTATACATTAATATTTAATATGCATTTAGTAAAAAGCGGTTATTTTAATATTACAAAGAGATGCATCAATTTTATTTATTTGTATAGTAAAACCTATTTATTAGGAACCTGTATTTATTAGGTATGCGAATGCGGGGATCCGACCCAATCAATGGAGCATCTACTCCAGCGCCCGCTGTGCCCAAGAACTTGCACTTTCGAGGATCTGCTCGCTGCCAATGCTGCCGCTACAGATGTGGCACAGTACTGGGCACATAAAATTTGATCAGCTGTACACTGACACGCGAAGAAGAAGAAGGTACCTATCCTTCATTTCGAATTAGTCTATAGGTGACTGGTCACTGGTGAACGTAGACCTCCCCTATAGAGCACCAACCATCCCTACCTACAAATAATCATTTGTGGACAATGTGAAGTTAGTTGGGCTATCAAGTCCTACAGCCCAAGTGCAACAACATAACCGTCTCTTACGGTATTTTTCCAAATAATGGATTATATAAGCATGTGGGAGTTAGTTCCGTCCATGGGACTACTGGCACAGTAAAAACCATGCATAACGAGCCAGGTCAGGTCAACTTGACCTTTTGTGTCAAAGACGGCAAACAAGCTATCATGTCTCGATTCGGTCAGCACTTTCTTTGCCGAAGGCATTTTACATAATTGAAGTATAGGAATGACCTTTACTGGATACAGGCCTTTTGTTCGATTTAATTAGTGTTATAAAAACATCAACGTGTTCAACAACTTCATCATCATCATCATCAGCATCAACCATTATTGGTTCACTGCTGTAGGCCTCTGAATTAATGCCAAGAGGATCGATCTCTTACTCCCACCCATCGCGGACCGGTCTCTGCACGGAGATCGTCTTACCACCTGGTAAATGGTCAGCCAACACGTCATCTTCCTAAGGGCCAACCCACACGTACCACAACCACACCACGACCACAACCACACCACGACCACAACCACAACACAACCACACCACGTTGTCAAGCTCATATTTTGTATTGAAAATGAATAAGACTATTCATACGTACCACATTTTGCAGTCATTAACGACCACATGTGTGATAGCGACAAAATCGCAACGACGTCGCAACCACAACGCAACCACCAGCGACACCGAGAACTAGTGGCCGACCACATCGCATACACAACGCAACCAAATCGACATTGTCGGAAACACAACACAACTACAAAAAGCTGCAAAGACACTATTCACACGTAGCCACTGCTTGACTACATTTTGACGCTGCGATGTGGTGTGCTAGTCGTATGTGTGGGTTGGCCCTAAACCCGGCCTCTCCTAGAGCTTTACTGGCCTATCTGCCTATTCTTTTGTGTGTGACCAGCCCTTTGCCACTTCAGCGAAGCTATTCTTCTCGTGATATTAATAAATATTATAGTTCTATGCCATTACAAATCCTAGCTAACTGACAATGATTATCGTATTGTTAAATGTCTGATAATAATTTCTGATAATTTAACACCAATTTACCTTATTAGCCACCTTAAAATTAGAAATAACTTTTAAAGTCTAATAAGTTATTGATACTAATTGTAGAAAAATACATCACCTGGAAAATTTCTTGCAAAATTTACAAACTTCCGGTTAAAATGAATCAATGAAAATTAATTATGTGGTAGTAGTAATAAGAGACTTAATATGTAATATTATATAATAATAACTTAATATGTATAATGAAGTAATAAAATAAAAGGAGTTATCAAATAGTCACTCCACACTTTAGTAGTAACCTACGAAAGGACCATAAGTCTACATTACTCCAAAGTACTATTACATAAAGCTTCTTACTTCCGCTATAATTCATAAAAAGGTTAATAGCCATTTCTTACAATTAAGTTTATGAATAAATGCAAATTGCATTGATCTGAGTCCGGAACACACGTAACTATGTATCACAAGTTATATGTAGCAGGAAGAACATAGAAAGAGCATTTTATGGTATGTTACAATCTTATATGTATATCTTGTTTACGCATTTATTAGTGTGATTATATGAATATGACTTCATGAATCATTTGTATGTAACAGTATATTATCATTATTATGTGACTGTCTGGCACAGAAGAGAGAAGATACGGTGTGAGATTTTCCGGTAGTCCACGGATAGGACGGAAGAAATAGGACAAAACATCTGAATGATTCTTCTGCAGATAGCAAATGTGAAGAATATAATCAGGTTTCGAAAGTAAAAATAATAATTTTAGAATCTCGAAGTTTCGCGGGAGACCCACTAGTTTACCTTTATTATATTGGGCCAATCGGTGCCCACTTCGTTCGACGTCAAATTTAAAACTTCATTCGTAATTAAATATAGGTTGTTACTCACTGATAATGTACTTTCTATTAGTGAAAGAAGGATTCAAAAGGTTCCGTAGTTTTTGAACATATTCGATATAAACCAACAAAAAAATCTTTCCACTATAATATCAGTATAGATACCTGATCATAGAACATGACAAAAACTACTGGATGTAAAGAAACATTAACGAGTAAAGCGTCTAAGATATAAAACCTCTTTACTACAACAATTAACTTGTTTATTTTTCTCACGCTATAAAACATTCCAAATATGTAAGTAATATTTTAATCATATGAACCAGGAAAACGTGTGCAGTATTAAATATAATGGAGGTGTCGACTGCCGTTGCTTTCGATTTATTTTATTACGGGGCCTGGAGGATGACCAGGTCTCGACAGGATGTTTAATTTTTATGGACCTTTATTTGCTTTGTAAAAAAGAATTATCATTGTAGATGTATACGAAAATCATATTTTTTTCTTTTATTTTTAATGTAGATTGATTAAATAGTTTGTGTATGATAAATAAAGATTACACTCTGCAATGACACAAATTACGATATATTTTTATTTGTAACTAAAAATAAATTAAAATAAGGGTTAAGGATGTCACAAACTTTTCTTTGTAATGACATGGGAAAGTCTTAGTGACTTAATGTATATCTAGTAGTTTCATAATCAACAACTTGGTGCTTACGTTTTTCATAGTGGATAATCTGGAATAATTAACCGGGCTGGTAATCTACGGCTTGTATCACGGATAGGAATATTAATGATTACGGAAATTGCACTCTTTGCACTGATCATTAATAAATGTTACATAGACCACCACGAAATGATACGATGATTTGGATTATATCATAGCGTAATCATAATTTAATGAGAAGTTCCGTGGTCATTTGATTATGGTAATTGAAAGAAATTTATGATTATGATTCTTTAATCGGTTTTATGAGTACTTTTAGAATGGGATATAATCTCCGCAATGAAGGAATCTATCAAAATCCTTTGTTTCCTAAGGGCGACAAAACACTTGCTACTTGTAGCATCGGCGATCGGTGATATTGCGACCGCATCGATGCTTCATCACGATTTAGAGACTCTGCATTCAGTCGCTCTATCTCAGCGACTGCTCCGAAGCTCGATACGTAACACTTGCAGTGGCTTTGCTGCTAAATCCCGGCTTTAAGTGTGCGCTGGGGAGTATCTGGTCGCTGCACCAGCTTCTAAAAAGAGACTCAATCGCCGATCGCCGATGCTAAAAGTAGTATGTGTGCGGTGACCCTTGATCAAGATCATGCGTCAATATCCGAAAGCTATATAACAACATAATATAACATGTTTCAACAAAACCCTGAAGCTTCCTGAGTTATATACGCTTCTAAACAGTAAACCAGTTCACTGTTTAAGTAGGGAGTAATTTAGACAATATTTTTAGAAAGTAGCTTATCTCAAGCATTTAAATAGAATTTACATATTCTTCAGACTTGGGAAATTGTCTTTCATTTCCGTGTTCCTGACTGAAGCTTAATAGAAATCCTATTTCCTGAAGTTGCAAGTTTGCTTGCAAGATTAGGATTAGGTACGAAATGTATTTAAAATGTATATTGTCTACTTTCTTCTGATTAAATTCGTTGCGGGTCCCAAGACAGATTTAGCTTTTCCCTCGGGCTCCCTGCGATCATATCAAAAGATCAGGTGTGGTTGCCGCTGTCGATCCTGGCGACACGGGAGTAGCAGCGGTGGGAACGAGTGGTGGGTCAAAGCCCGAAAAGAAAAGGTACGAAATGTATCTATAACATCGTGATGACGATAAAATTATAGTAATTGTAGATATAGATAATGCAAATTTTGATTAAAGCAGTCCATATTTCTAAACTTAGCAAGAAGGACCTTAAAAACTGATATTAAATTATTTTAAGCTTAAAAATGAAAATATACCTTCATATGGAGGGGCCATCGAGGTGGGAGGAGGAAGGAGGGCAACGTATCTGCGGATATCCGGATGTCTATGGGCATCGGTACCCCTGAAATTAGCTCAGACTGCTCGTTTGCCGTCTTTATAATCGTCATTATAAAAAACAATAAATAGACCGTGCACGAAACAAAGAGCACTATTACTGTAAAATCGTGCGCCTTAGTGTTATATTTAGACACGAAAAGGTGACACTGACAGAGAATTGCAAGTTACCAAATTGTTAGGTCCATTAGTCTTAATATTATTACACGAAAAGTGCACATCACAGCCGCTAGTTGGCGTGACAGTCTACACGCACGGTCCTTATAGTCCGCCATGACATGACAAACCTATAACAGCAGGAAACAATTTTTTATCCAGTCTTTGTTCAAATACTGCGATTCGTGCTAGAACTTAATATAACTTTTTATCGTCGATCGATTGAAATCGTTCAAGGCTATCGCCATTTACCAACAGTGGGTCAATATTTTCAACACGCTTCACGCTCTGATGGGCCCACTCGCAAACAATTATACCGATAACAGCCCAGACACTAGATGTATGTTAACTTTATTGCATCAATAAAGCTATTGCCGCTACAGCTGGTATGACCAGGAAAATACGACCGTCGAGCTAATTCAATACGTACTTATACTATCGAATTGAATTGTTTTTTTTTTTTAGGTAGAACTATGCTTGGGCTGAAAGCCAGTGCAGCTTCATCGATATGAGTGGCGAGCACCCTGGGGTTAGCTCAAGCCACTGTATTTGTGGTCGATGGGGGGCAGACCCCCCTTCTTTCCCAGCTACTGGGAGAAGGCAAACCGGACTATTGCGATTAATAGGTTATACTATTATTATCTTGGCCGAGGACAGCGGGTGTAAAATTGTTAATAGTGATGTTAGTAGTGCAGCCGAAATGGACCGGCACGACCGGGGAGGTACACGTTTACATGATACTGGCGCAAAGTGACACTTGTGCTCTCACGTTTCGTGCGGTGTGTAAGTAGCCAATGGCTCATGGAAGGGAGGGGGGGGCATAGAAGTAAACGAAGCCCAAAGCAGCATGTGTGTTGTGACTCTATAGTCAATAAGAACCATGTCGCCATATTTCAAAAGCTAATGTGAAAAGTTCACAATGGTCCGCAATATAATTAAATATGGCACGTACAATGGCTCTGGGAGT
>LUGF01018272.1:543-12108 GCA_001625245.1 Calycopis cecrops | reverse complement strand
ACTCATCTATTACAACTATTACATGACTGTATTCTCACCCTACTGATACAATGTATTACAGTATATTAATTCCCATGTGTCATAGTTTGGGTCAAATTAGTGCCAATATTAACCAACGTCTGTGAATGAAACTCACATAATGTTTGCACATAGATAAGATGGCTATTGTAATCAAACTTAACGGAATTTTATCACGTAAATTTAAGAAATATTTGTATTATTAGGTTTCGTGCTGTGTTAGTAGTGACCCATGGAGAGGACAGGAGAATTGAAAGCAATGCATCTGAACAGCCACTATGCGGATGTCTATGGGTGTCAGTAGTCATGAAAATGACTCCGACTGCCCATTTACCTCTTTATACTATGAAAAAAAATAGTGTCTTTAATTTATTAATTGAAGATTGTTTTTACACTAAAAAATTAATATGCATTTTTTTCGTGTATGTATTGTAAATTACGCTCTTAACGTAAGTAAGTAACTGCGCGTGCTTGAAATACTCAATAAAATTACGTAATTTATTTTACTGTTTCTCACTTTGATGATCCACTGATCTAAATAATTATGACTTACATTAATTCTGAATCAGTAATTGACACGGTACACGATTTTTGGATAGAGATAATTTTTTTTCGGCTAGCAGATGAGCTCTATTGACGATAGTTTACATAAAAAATTGAAAAAAAAATAAACATAAAAAAAACAAAGAGAACGAGGGCAAAGGGAAAGAGAGAGACTTGGAACGACGTTGAAAAGGAAAATCTCGTTTGGGTCGCTTAGTTTCCAACATCCTCTCTTTCCTTCCTTTGTGTGGCCTAGCTAACTATTTTACCTATTCCACTGGCTGCATAGACACCTTCCGGAGTCATTTTCGTGAGTATATTTATAGTTATTAGATAGGCTAGATAAATTATAAAATTATAGAGTCGAGTAAATCTCTGAGAAACGTCTATACTTTTGACAAGGACAGACGTACTTGTCAAAAGAAAAAGAAACAAAGAGAAAGAGAGTAAAGAGAGAGATTGAGAGAAAGGCTGGGAACTCATATTTTGGAAACAAAGTGATCCAATCGCGGTATTGTTTTGAGGCGACCGCGACCTGGCCAACCAATTTCCCATTCCATTCGCTTGGATGTATACCTTCTTATATGTTATTCAAAATTATATTTAACACAATCTAATGTAAAATATCTTAAGCTTATTTTTATATTACACCTGCTTCACTACATGCCAAGGAACCGCTTTTTTTTCTACTTTTCATTTAAACAAAACTACATTCTTACTTTATGTCTATACATATATGTATAGATATAAATTAATGAGTATGATACAATAACTCTATCGTAAGATCTTTAATTAGACATTATAAAATCAAAGCGTACGATCTCTATAAATCATAGAAAAATCTAAACACCAAAAACAAAGATTTGCCTTAGAAATACTTTATTAGGATGTGATATAATAAATAAAACAAAAATTCTCTATTACGTAAATGTCGTAGTCATAGAGAATAAAATTATGCATAAATGAGATCATTTTTTAAATTTATAAGAATCTTTACTCATAGGCTCTCATAAAATATATCGTAGGTTAGACATAGGTTATTATAATAGAATCTAAAATAGTTGCAATTTTCAAATATTTTTTTAATGTTTAAATAGGCAAATGTGCGTTAGGCACCATCGCCTGTAAACTGAGGATTTTTCTTAAAAATATTTTTTAAGAAAAATCTATTTTAAGTAATAACGGTAGTCTTCTACCGTCGACCATAAATGGCTCAGCCAGAAGTAATGCAAAAGCTTTATCCTCTTTTGTCCTATCCCGAGAAGCCATCTGCATCTCAAGCACGGTAGCATTGGTAGCTAGCTACTACGGCGTGAGAAAGCGACCTCGCTGTTCTTGCCAGTCATACCCTGCCGAGATGTAGTAAGAACCTTAAGTAAAAGGTAGCGTCAAGCTACACTGTAGCCTCTCTTTCGCACGAGTCGCGTTTCGTGCGGTTTGAGATTTGCGAGTAGCCGGTGGCTTATTGATTGGCATGGTGAAGGAGACCAACGCATCTGCACTCTCTAACCAACCCTAATCAGGGGGTTAATGGAGAAACACTACTCACGGTGTCGATATTCGCCTATGTTTGGGGCGAAGTAACTCGGTAAGTACTTGTGTTCTTTTTAGGGTTCCGTAGCAAAATGGCCAAAAAACGGAACCCTTCGTAGATTCGTCATGTCTGTCCATCCATTCGTCCGTCCGTATGTCACAGCCATTTTATTCTAAAACTTTTCTAAAGCCTTCGTAGTAGAAACTTTGTGTGTTGATGTATGCTGTAAACCGCTACTCGAATTTTAAATAAAAAGAAATAAATTAAAAAAGAAAATTTTTTTTTCCTCCAACCTGTATGTCAACAATTGTGTGTAAAACAATTTTTTGTACAAATCAATCGTTTGAAAAATAGACGCATCCTAAGTGGAAAAATGAGTGTTTCCAACCTCTAACTGTTAAAACTTTGTCGTCCATACAAATGCTATGATACACCCAGTTATTTTATATTCTGATAAAGAATGTCACAGAGACACCTACCTACCTTTTGTTGGTACGGAACCCTCGGTGAGCGAGACTGACTCGCACTTGGCCGGTTTTAGTTTAACTATTGTTATTGTCTCCTCTAGAATAAACGAAAAATAAACAGCAATCGAGTTGTTAAGGGCGATGAGCTTTAACGTTTATATTAATATAATATATTTCTATACATATTTAAATATTTCGCAATAGCTTATTTGCTAATGTCTGTGCCTGGAAGTACCTAAGCCTATTAAGCCTGCGGCTAAGTAAAATGCGGTAAATTTGAGGCAATTCGTGACAATGACGTTACAACACTAGTCGTAGCTAATTATTTTTTTCGCAACATCTCTTATGCCTTTGCAATGAAAATAAATATGGCGGCTTTCAACTATTTTTAAATTTCGGATGCCATTTTATCTAATGTCGCAAATTCTTTATGAAAATAATATTTTTTCGCAATTTGTAATGATTTGACTAATAGGGCATTTGTTTTGACTTGGCCAATTATTTCCTCATATTATCTACCATTGGCCTAGTAATTGAAACACTATAAACATGAGTTTTCAGTTTGTAAGTACCTACCGCAGTACCCAGAGACTTAAAAAAGTATTTTAAAATACATAAATTAATGTTTAATATTTTTCTATATCAAAAACTATAAATTGAAACACTATAAACATGAGTTTTCAGCTTGTAGGTAAGTACCTACCGCGGTACCCAGAAACTTAAAAAACTATTTTAAAATACATTAATGAATGTTTAATATTTTTCTATATCAAAAACTATAAATTGAAACACCATAAACATGAGGTTACAATTTGTAAGTACCTACCGCAGTACCCAGAAACTTAAAAAACTATTTTAAAATACATAAATGAATGTTAATTTTTTTCTATATCAAAAACTATAAATTGAAACACCATAAACATGAGGTTACAGTTTGTAAGTACCTACCGCAGTACCCAGAAACTTAAAAACTATTTTAAAATACATAAATGAATGTTAATTTTTTTCTATATCAAAAACTATAAATTGAAACACCATAAACTTGAGGTTACAGTTTGTAAGTACCAACCGCAGTACCCAGAAACTTAAAAAAACTATTTTAAAATACATAAATGAATGTTAATTTTTTTCTATATCAAAAACTATAAATTGAAACACCATAAACAGGAGTTTTCAGCTTGTAAGTACCTACCGCAGTACCCAGAAACTTAAAAAACTATTTTAAAATACATAAATGAATGTTTAATATTTTTCTATATCAAAAACTATAAATATGGTGGCTAGTATTTAAAACCTTGTACCTATTTTACAACATAAAATTAACCAGTTAAACCAACCTTAAATATGTTTTTTTTTACATTTACGCACCAAGATCATGGTATATTAAAAGCAACAGCTAATTAAATATTTCAACAATAAAAAATAATATTTTCTCAGGATAATATTCCACACGCGACGTTACACTGGGTATTATTTGATTTGCAATCTTGAGAAAAACCTCTAAAAGATCTTGATGCTTTATGTAATTATGTATTGTTGCTTATGCAATTATTCTTCCGGTGGTGGCTGGGTTTGTGTACACGCCATTAGGTGCTTGTTAAAATTGTTTTGTAACTAAATACATGTAATGCATTTTAAATTTTTTAATTATTGTGATGAGAAGCTAGTCGAAAAAAATTTTTGGAAAAATAACTTTAGCTTTTGGAGTATAGAGATGTATACCACAGATAAAAGTGTCTTTTTAGCGTTTTATTAAATTTCTAATTTAAAAATAGGGTGCATTAATTTCTTGACTTACCTACATCTGTTGTAGCAATAGATTGGTATTGTCATCATTGTCCCTTTTATTTATTTAACGATTTATGTACATGGAAAACAAACTTATATACTAAACAGAGATACTTTACAAGGCAAGTACAAAGGTAAAACTTATTCCATAGAGGAATCTCTTCCTAATACCTAATTAATATTAATTAATTAATTAATATATCTGTACACATATCACACCACGTTAGCCTAGCCCCGTGCTAAGTACCGTAAGGACTTGTGTTACGGGTACTAGACAACGGAAATATATTTCAGATTTTTATTATATAAATACATACATTATGATCACACATTGATAAAGATCCATGACCAAGGCGGGATTGGAACCAGCGACCCCTGGTGCTACATGCTCCGCTTAACCGAGCCCTGCGCTGAGCCTGATCGTCATACCTATACCTAAATTTATTTTTCTTGTGTTTCCTATACAGAAAAAAAATAGTAATCTATATCGGTCCGAATCCTATTAGAAGTTTTTGCGTGAAAGAATAACAACATTTAAACTTTCGCGTTTATAATACTAGTAGGTGTTATTAGCATATGATTAATAAAAGACAATATGTCCATATCACAAGGCAAATAGTAGGTAAGTATAAGTTACGTAGTTACTGATTAATAAGTTCAAGTTGGTGCAGGGCCATTGCAGACCACATACCGGACTATGGCGTGGGTTTTTGTAACGTGTGAAATAATGCGGGCAAGGATTTGGTGACATATATTTTGTACTATATGGTTAATGGTTATGATATAAAGTGTACTATGTGGCGTGTTTAGTGATGGCCTACTAAGGGTTTTACGAATTGATGTAATGAATACGTAAAAATATTTTTATGATTGTTTAAAGTGAAAACTACTAAAGTGGTGTTAGAATATTTTTAGTTTCCGTCACCAATATGCTGCGTAGCACAGAAAAATGGAGCTACGCAAATCGTAGCGTAGCTCCATTTTTCTAAATATAGGTCACTAGCTGGTGCCCGCAACTTCGTTCGCGTGGCGTAGTTCTATTATAATAAAAATTTCTTTTAAATTTTTAGATCCGTCAGGTAAAGTATAATTAGGTACTGAATTTACCGTAGAAATGAGCGATTTTCCCACAGTGTTCTAAATGTTGACCAGGTTTAGTATCTATACCCCACAAAAAGTTTCATTCGAAACCGTCCAGTAGTTTCGACAGGCAAAAAGTTTCAAAAACATTGAAGTGTTCTAATATTATTTTAACATCGCACCTGATTAGTTTGTCGTAAATATATTCAATGTACAGACACACATAATATACTGTTTTATTATTTGTATAGATTGTTAATAGATGGATAGTTTTAAGTTTCGATTTATATCGGTAGTCTGAGTTGCCTGCCTGTAGTTTTTTTTATCGGACGGCATGTTTTTTCAAACCTTGTTCCAAAAGATAGTGTGCACTTTTCTATCAAAAAATAATTTGTAATGTTAATGTATAAATTTCTTGTGTGCCTGTGTGTGCCACTGAACTCCTTCTAACGACTGGACCGATTTTGACAATTTTTTTGTGTGTGTTGAAGTGGATTTGAGAATAGTTTAGATTCACAAATCTGTCGGGCAGCTAGTAGAGTAACATTTTTACTAACGCGCTCAACCTCTGTAACGTAACATTAGCAATGCTATAATGGCGTAGCACATGATATACGTTATCTTAACATTGCCCGGTTTACCCAGCCTTAGTCAGTCCCTCAGTCACTTAGTCACTCATATTTATCACTTGTTATTTTAGATAGGTGTATAAGTTTTCCTTGTAACGCGGTTTTATAAATCACACTTTATTTTTTTAATTGCTGATCTAAATCGGGCACAATACATATTAACACTTTACTAATTCGATACTTATCAAATGCTCTTGAAAGCCGGTAGGTTGTAACTCACATGCGTGCTAAATAAAAAGCCGGTGTCGATTAATTTTGTCTTCCCTTTATTTTCGTTCTGATCTTGATTACGTGTTCGCCAAGCCAAGGATCAAGATGATACCATTCACCTTTCCATCAAAGCCACGAATTCGCGAGGCTCAACCCTAATCAATCAGACCAGCTGTCATGAGAGTTCTTAACCTTTTAAAAATACTTAGAGCCTGAGCACACGACGCGTTGCGGCGCCGCACCGCAAAAATTTCGCCGCATCAGTGGGCACACGAGCGTCGAGCGGTGCGGTCGCGCCGCAGCGCTGTTAGGCGGATCACACACGGCACGCGGTTGGTGGTGAGGCGGATGTGAGGCGAATCTCAAGTTACTTTGGGCTCTATGAAATCCGTTGATACCTAAAATTTTTTAAAATTGAAATTCTTGATCAGCGCGGTTACGTGGTTGCCTGTGTGTGAGGCATCGCCTCTCCGCGCGGACGGCCGCGCAGAGAGACGGTCGCGGCGAGAGCGCCGCTCGACCGCGCGGTCTGGCGGTGTACGTGTGTTAGGTATCAACGCATTTCATAGAACCCAATGTAACTTGAGATCCGCCTCACCGCCAACCGCGTGCTGTGTGTGATCCGCCTTAGGGAGACAGCACACAATACTTTTAGATGCGGCGAGAGGCGATTCAGTCGTTTTTTAGAAGCTGAATGCAGCGACTAGACGCAGGGAGCGCACACTTCAAGACGCCAGGCGCGGCGATTTAGTCGCTAATGTATGTCAATCAAATCATCAAGTCAAATCAATTAACGTCTAAGCGCAGTCGCGACTCGCGAGATTGCGATACTGTCGCACGAATCTACTGCGACCGGTCGCAGAGAGTCGCTAAATCGTGCGACTGCATTCGCAAAGTCGCCGATCATCGCATCTAAGTCTCCTGTGTGCTGTGGCCCTTATACTTAAATTCATAAGGCACTATAAAAAGCAAGAGATGAACAACTGGACTGTAAATTGTTACTCCCATGATTATGTAATTACTTTCCTTATATATATACAAATATTTGATCAAAATATGATTGTGAGATTATATAATATCGATCTTATGAAATTAAATAATATAATTTATGACGGTCCATTAAACTTTTCTGACGTTTAAGTTACCACGTTCACGGGATTCTTTAATATTTTTTCATATTAATTAGGTATAAATGGTATTGGTGTAATTGAATAGAACTGCCGTAAATACGGCAGCAAGATTATACTCAAATGTGTACCTACGTGACATGACCCAGCCGAATACTCATAGCAATCTGAATTTGGCTTTATTTCGCTTTAACAGCATAAATGTATGTCAAAATCTTAATTGTTTTGTCTTAATTATCAAATATTTCTTCCCGGAAATTAGAATCAAGTTCAGATTCTAGTCGACAATAACGCCATATCTGCCTGTATCTTACACGATTTGAAATCACAAAAGATATAACTTTATCAAACTTGATTGTCAAATTTTTTTTTCTCGGAAATTAACAGCAACAGAATCTGTCGACAATAACGTCATATCTGCATCTAATTCAATTTCAATCAGAAAACGACTTAAACAAAACTGGTGGAAGCGAGCAAAGATGAGAAATAAGAAGGTGTGATTGTGTACTGTGTGAAAAGCAATTGCATTACATAAGTGCGATCACTGCATAAGATATGACAGATATTATCTGTGTACAAAAGGTGGACTAGATCTCACTATTGACCGATTAGTTCTTCATGTTTGTTGTTGGAACATAATGGATTAGTACTAATTTGTCTAATAACTTTCTATTTTCGATAATGCGTGTGACCGTAGTTGATGTAGTTCTTTATAAAGATCTTTTTAACAAAGTGGTCATGTAATTCGTTAAAAAGGTATTTTAGACCGACTCCTAATGTCATTCAGTCAGATAATGTTTTGCGAACGAAAAAAGTTGAAATAGGGGCTTATTATAGATGGATTAATTTTATTTATCATCTATATATTATCTGCTTTTTGACTGTAGTCTATATACTGTACTGACTTATGTAGTTAAAGAAGTTTTCTTACATCGTGTTAATTTTGTCGGCCATGTCGCCGTAATCAGAGAATGAGAGAAAAGAGACTGAGACTGGCTTTATATCATACATACAACAGTCTAATCAAGAACATTTTCCTTTAAAAGTCAGTTTAAAATATTTTAAATTATTTTGTGTAGTTAGCTAGACTATGCTAATATCAACCGTGTAGACGACCTCTACTATAACACTATTATTATATTATTGAGTTACGATGTGACATTTGAACGTAAATTAAATACAAATAAACAAAACTTGAATTAAAATAAAACAACTTTGAACTTATTATAAAACGTTATATGTTTAAGGTTTTTTTATTTTAAAACAAGCTGTGCCCCGCACGCGTTGCTATGTCGCCATTAGCGAATAAAAAAAGTAGTTTACCTACTTTTTATAAAAAAGCAAGAAATATTTTTTTTCGGACTAGGAGTAGAATGGAGCTCAGAACATAATAAATCATAACAATGTCATAAGTTGACGCAAATATTACTCATTATGATAAATCAACTTTAAAGGATTTTATCGTGGTTTATTTAATTTTTTTACAAGCCCGAAGTTTCAGAAACTTTACAGCAAGCATGGTTACGGGTGGACTTCCAGTCCGTATGGACTTCTAGTTTTAGTAGTTTTACTGTAATAACAAATCTTTTTATGTATATTTGTATTTTTAGAACCAATAGGCCAAAGTCGAACATTCGTTTTATTTATTAAGGTTATATTCATTAACTTAGAAATCGAAAATTACCATGTCAATGACAAGAATTGATGGTAAAAATTTGATGAGTGTGGCGTTAACTTAAAGTATGTAGTGGCATCAAGACACCATATACAAAAGCATTTAGTCCATGGAATATATTAATGATACACAAGGTTTGTTCTTTTTTAATATTCCTTTTTTTAATATTAATTCTTGTTTTTTTAAAGGAATTATTGATTATCTTCAGTAGCTCTGGTAACATTTATTTTTTCCTGTTATCTGCTTAGAAAAAACAATAAAGAAGTCTTTTTAAAAAAAATCGGCAAAGACAATTCTTCTAGAATTCTATCTCACTTATAATATAAATACGAGTTTGTGAGTATGTATATTTATTGCTTTTTTGAGCAAAAATAGCTAGATGAATTCGGATAAAATTTGACACATAACATACTACTTTATATTCCGATAAATATTTTTTTTCTTTCTCTGTAATAGATTTGACGCAAGCAAAGTTGCAGCCTAAGCTTATAATAATATACAAAATGAAACCTGAAGTGATAGAAAGTCTCGTAGCTAGCAAAATATTGAACCAAAAACGAAGGCAAAAGTCTTAAAAGTACCTATAATCTATTGAGTAATCTTCCATTAGACTGGACCCATTGTTCTGTTTTCTTGTATATAATTTTTGATAATATGAGAGAATGTTTAACACCGACCTATCTGTTGACGATTAGAAGGTACCAATTGGCAGATTACTTAATATTTCAAATTAGACAGATGGAAACATTCGGTTTTGTTTTTGACATAAAGTTAAGCAAATGTCCTAAAATTTCGCAGGTGCTATGAGATTTTTTTATTGTATAAGGAGGCAAATAGTCTTAGCTATTTTCATTACTACCCACGCCCATAGACGTAAAGGTACATGACGTTGTACAGATGCAATGCCTCCTCATTCAGAAGGGGGCCTCCATGGCCCACCGGCTACTTACACATCTGGGATGGGATGGCTTCTGTTCTTATCCATGCTTTTTTATTGCAAAAGTGGTCAAACGAGTAGTCGAAGCCTTTTCCTGTCCTTCACTTAAACTTCTAAATTATTTAAATACAACCTTTTCGTCATCTCTTCCCATCTGGGGTTTTGCAACAATCCAGTGGCCACAGTGGGCCTTAACAAAGTGTTGTAAATGCATAGACAATCACTTGACGTGACAATAAAGCATGACCAGGTCAGTGCGCCATCCGACAAGGGGTCAAGGAGACAACCCTCTCTAACCCCTTCTTCAGATATGCATAAACTTTATCATATTTATAAATAAACATAGATCCAAAGTATTAAACTAGAATCTGTCAAATTACTTATTGTTTACGTGTGTTAATTTGACAGATTCTAGTTTAGTACTTGGAGTAAAGTTAATCTATGTTTATTAATAAGGCTGTATGAGATGTTTGTAGGCAGTATAAAAAAAAGCTCCCACTGCGGCCGAAGAAAAAGATCACCCTACACATAGATATCAAAAACAAATACACTTTTCCTTTCCATGTAAAGACTCATTATTTCCATGCTAGTGGTGTACACTACGATTATTGCAAAAATCGATTCTATATTCATATGACGAATCGAAAATTCGTACTCGCGGAATACCGATGCGAATCGTGTGGAGCATACATCTCGGATATGTTCCGATTACGCAACACGACATCATTTCGTGTCCAATACGCATATATTCCAAGTTTCACTTTCGTATAAGCTATTATAATGCGGGCTTGTATCGAATTGTTAAGTGCATTTTTGAGCATTACGCGTCGTTAATTCTTTGAAGAGTATTAATTACGTTGATGTTCTTTAAATTGACTGATAGAGAATTAATAATAATTGATGATAGATGAAACTGGAACATCGATTTATTATTTTATCATTTCACTGAAAAGGCATACATTATTTATATATTACTAGCCGCAAACTGCGCGCGATGCTACGCCACCAACAGATAAATAATAATATAAACTGACACGGCAATATACATGAAATTAATTGAAATGATAGCAGCGCCATCTGTCGAAAATTGGTCGTACCAACTTAGAAATCTTCGTGGTGGTTCAACTTTGATAAAAATCATCACATGCATTTAAATTGGCTGTAAATTGATGTGAGACAATAAAAATATTCCATTGTTTAACTTCGTAGAGTGTTTTATAAAAGTAACGTAAAATCGATACCAATCGAATTCGGAACCGGTAATCGATTATTAAGTATTGCACGATGTTTTGAGGTCATCGTTCGAATTTCATTATTAATCGAATATAATTACTCGATGCGACTACAAAATATGGAAATTTTATGCAAACACAGTTATGTATTAGTTTTTAACAGTTTGAGGACATGTAAAATTAATTGGAATTATATTATTGTAACTTATGATTATAAATTATGATTATGATATGAAATGGCATCACCTTTGACACCAAATTAATCCTTATTAATATTATAAATTTGAATGTGAGTTTGTTTGTTACGCTTTTTTTTTTTTTTTTT
>LUGF01018243.1:39613-64254 GCA_001625245.1 Calycopis cecrops | reverse complement strand
TATATATATATATATATATATATATCTGTACAACGCTTTGTATTACAAACTTAACATGTGATATATCAAAGCCGGATATTAAGCGTTGTCATCGTAAACTCATTAGGGATCATACTGCGGTAACTGTACAACTGCTTTTACTGTGCGTTTATTTAAGTGTGTCACTATATTTTATACGATAAATACACCCTTATGTTCATTAATATGTTAACCGAAACTACAATAGAAGCCCAGAAAGTTCATCACGATAAAATTTTATCGATTGAATTCTTCAACAAAACTCCTACCCATTTTATCTCCATTTATTCATATAGGTATAGGGACAAACGCGATATCAGTTGATTATTGCTCGCTATAGGTACGCCTTGTATTCAGCTGATATGGCAGAAACGAACTTTTGTTTGCAAATCAAATACCAATATCGGACCCGATCAATACAGACTTTGCATATTTGCATAATGGGATTTTGTTTGGAATCGCTAAAGTATGCACTTTTGTTTGCTACTTATTTATCTTAAATTTCATTTGTGTTTAGTTTTACATTAAATGAATATCTGTTTTTGTTCTAAACTGTTACAAAAGGGTCTCGTGGTTTATAAAATAATATCATTGATTCTCATGCCAGTTTTATCCAGTTTAGATCTCAAACACATAGAACACAGAATTCTTACTCACATGGAATAATATTTTTAAACGCCTTCCGGCGCGTGTGATAGTACTAGATCCTCGCATTTACGGTGTGTGTGCGTGTGTGTGTGTGGTGTTTTATTTATTATGTTATATAAACCATCGACAGTAACACTTCTTATCAAATAATCAAACTATCGACAGTAAAAATAATTTTAGAAACTTCAAACAACCATGTATCTGTCATATTAACAGAAAAACAAAATATGATACACTTAACTTTCATGACTTCACTAATTTAGATTGCATTTTGTAGATGGTATAAATCGTGCAAAATATGATAAATAATACTTATTTAATTATATTCTCTATTTTTTTCATTTGAGAGGGATTTTGTTTGAGTTACATAAATTGTTATTTTCTGTTATGTCTGACTATTATTATGCTCTCTGTAAGTCATGTCTTGCTTACTCTTCGTCAGTTAGTATGATATGCCGAATTATATTATTCCCTTACCAAATATTATTTCTAAAATGGTATAAAGAAAATGTCATGTACTAGCTGCTTTCCATTTCCAATTTTAACAATACTATGTACGTATAATTATCTAATATTACATAGTTACTGACGGTCGAAGAGTCTCACTATTTATGCTCTCTGCCTCGCCTAGGTTTTTGAGATTTTCATGTCTAAACTAAACTGGTTTGTTTAAATCAACGAAATACGATAACAAATATCTTATTTAAATTACTTCAAACGACATATGTTTATGACAGGTTCGTTTCCTTATAAGTAATCGACTTATCTCGACAAAAAATAAGAATACAATCTTTTAAACTTTTAATGCACTGCTATAAATGAACATTAAAAAAAACAAATAATTACCTGTTTAATTTAAATATAAAAAAATGTAAGTGTCGTTGAAGACTGATATATTATAATGTTCAGATTGATCAGATACTGACCTGAGGTGGTGTCAAGAGTCATTTTACAAACACTTGGGTCTTCGCAACTGAAGAGGTTAATGAATTTGATGCGAAGATTAACAATTATAACACAATATTCTCTGCAAAATGCGATTTGCTCGTGTTCCAACTATATTTTTTTACTTCAAAAAATAAGAAACCTTAAAAATTATGTTAAAGCTACCTTGAAATGTTTTATTATCCATATAAGTAGTATTAATTACAGCTACGTCTAGTAGCTTAATATCACATTTTTTTTAACACAAGCCAAGTTCCTCAAGAAAATACTACCTAATATACAAAAATACTACGAAACCTTGTAGACTTTTCTGCAAATCTATTATCACTAGGACAAACATTGCTAAATTACGCTTATAATATTAAGATGACCATGATGCAAGGATAAGCAAGACAGTCCTAGGGCAGCTTATTTCATCATTAATACAACGTAAGGTCATTCAACCGCAGGACGTTACTCGCTTTTTCTGTGTCATTTGACAGCGTATGATAAGCTCCGCTTTCAAATACGTTATTATTCAGTCGTGCTCAGGTGATTAGCATCATGGCATGTTTTGAATGTAAAAATCAAAGAGTAGAGAGAACTGAGTGACACGTGTCACTATTCTTACCAATTCTTACATAATATTTATTTCTACCTTCCTCCACGTTCGTTAATTTATTTATACAAAAAATGCCAGTTGCAAAGATTCATCGGGTATCAACCTTATGGTATGTCAGTCTTGGTCTTTATATATAGAAATATATTATTTAATAAATGACACTAAATCAACAAGTTTTCATTAAATGACCTTAGGTGATCCACCCCATGTCTGCCTTTCTCTTGTGAGCAAGTCCTGTCACAGAATAAAGCCGACGAGCGGATTAGAAAAATAGGAAGACCGTCTTATTTAGGTGAGGCTATACCTAAATATGGAATAGCGCCGCCTGGATCCGCTGGGTGGGTTGGGCGCCAGACCCATTGCACTGTTCTAACGTTGGCGGAGGTCGTCAAAAGAGGAAGCGGGACGTCCCCGTCTCCCTTGTAAACTAGCCTGGGTCCCAGAAATAGGTGCCTAGCCTTACGCCGAGGTTATCCCGTTACTAACAGATCCAGGGACTTCTCTACTTCCAAGGTGGCTGAGTACTTTTGTGTGGTTTTAGTGGGAAAAAAATCTTCAATACGGAGTTCAGAGTTGCCTCATTGAGTCTGTGCACCACACAATGTGTGTCGCTGCGGTGTAAATGCTTTCCTCGCAAAATAAAATCTACTCCTATTTATAACATTGAAATAAACCGTAGAGAGAAAATATAAAGGTGTAATATATTGAACACATCTATCAGGTATACCAGAGATGAACATAACATTTATCGTCATAACACAAAGGTTTATCCCCAAATAGGAAAACAAGACACTTACAGACCATAATGTAATCCGTTACACAACTAAGCTGAGTGCGGCTCAGAGATTGAAAAGCATTATCTGTAATTTCACATAACATTCCAGCATGTTATGATTTAGGTAATCAGCGTTGGCATTTGCACAAAGTATACATATTATATACAGTTATAGACAACATAGACATCTCGCTAACCGTGACGTATTTATTTTTGTGTATTCTGATCTACTGACCGAACACAGATATTTTATTAAAATCGATCAATTCGTTTGAATGACCACAAACAATTTTTTTTACACAATATTCAGCATGTCACTCAAGTTTTGCCCAACTATCTAAAAACAGAAAAAAAAACAGGTTCACCGAATCAATACTATCATACGTTTTTAAGTGTTCTGAATTTTAGTAAAAAGCTTCGCGTCTCGAAGAAGTCGACATCAAAATGTTTTCTCATTTAGTTCTGCGAACCAGAGTTCCCGCAGTCCAATTATTTAATACATTTTTTAACACGACTTTAAATGCATGTGTTGTCGATTCAGTATAGCAATACTTTACCATACTGCCTTGCAGCGCATTTATGTGGGCCGACCGCGGTATCTCTCGCTCATATGATAACGCTCGCTCTCATCGTAGAGATATAAAGAAAGAATTTATTTCCGATATCTATGGCTCTCACAAAATATTTCTTTTGCGCTATCGCGTTTCATGCTATTTGGAAGTTTTCGGTGGACTATTAATGAGAATGAGGGTTGCTTATGGACGTCTGTAGCCTTTCATTTTTATAATGTCAATAGGTAAGATTTTATTTCCAATAAATTGGAAGAAACTGATAGGTACCGATGATAAAAATTATTAATCTTTTTTTTTGTGTCTAATGTCTGAGCCTCCTTCGCCATTGCCTTTGAATTTTAATTAAATCTTTTGAAGCAAACTGATTTCTTGTAAAATTTATTTCAACGTCAGTCAATATATTCTCAAGATTGGGATCCAGTCAATAAGACTTTTCTCAATACAGAAGTACTCACTCGTAAGAACAAAGAAACGGGTCATAGCTTTTGAAAGCCTGAAATATTCTATTTTATGTACAAGATGGAAATTACAAAAAAAAAACTTTTTTGTGGAAAAATCCTGGAAGAGTATATGAAAACAGCTCGTATTGATATTGAAAATAACGATCGTATTTTTAATTATATATTATAACTGGCTGTGCCCCGCGGTGTCGCCCGTATTTAATTTCAACAAAATCCATATAGACTTCACATCCCGAATTCAAAAAATCCTTTCTTAATGCTCACTTACATCATAAAAAGACCCGTGTGGCCGTGTACCACATTTCAAGTTTCTATGTACAGTTGATTTGACTGTACGTTGTCTGTCAGTCACTCAGTAACGAAGAGTTACATATTTATAGATTAACTGGCGGTTGTCTAATTTTGTCAAATTATATTGTGTTCTCTTCACTTGCTTTACAATATCTGCATTGAAACCGAATTCAGTCGGCACGGCCGTATGAGGGGGCAAACGAGAGGTCGTAGCCATTTTAGTGACTACTGATGCCCATAGACATCAGCAAAACTAGGTGGCTTTTTTTTCTACACATTCATTTTAAGGGTTCCGTATCTCAAAGAAAAAAAAACGGAACCCTTATAGGATCACTTTGTTGTCCGTCTGTCTGTCTGTACGTCAGAAAGACAGTCGGACAACAAAGTGGTCCGCGCACGTTTCGAGTGCCTTGAAAAAGTATCTGAAGAGAAGAAGAAGAAAAAAATATCTCTTTAAAAGTGAACGCATAAGATAACACTGCAATATTATTACCGGTACCGACCCGTGCATATTTTTCCAACCTAACCCAGAAATTGGTGTGGAATGTGTTATTGTAATTTTATAAAACTGGTGGTCAAACCTGGTCGCTAAATGCAATGCAAATGCGTTGTCCTCATTCAATTCATCCCCACAAATATCTGGTGGTACTCACAATGTAATTTAATATTAACGAACTTATATTAATCGTTATCGAATACGATAATAATAATTGAGAACATGAACAGCTTAAATTTATGCGATATCAGTTTAATACTTTTTGAAATATGTACTAGAATCTAACATAAAAAAGTCATTGTTAGTATAAACAGACCTCATGTAAGGAACCTGTCACTTTAAAATGAAGAAAAACTAATTCTAAAAATACTTAAATCAACTTTTAACTCTTTTTTCAATTTTTCAACTAAAAGGAAAAAATGTAATATTTTGAAAGTGTAATAGGAGGAGTCTAAGCGCTTGGTTGGCAGTAATATTGAATTCCTTTGAAAGAGAAATCAAAAAGCAGTTGACTGACCAGATGGCAAGCGTGGAACATCCTCGCCCCATAGTACAAATATTTCATAGGCAGTAAGAAAATGACAGATTGGTTATGATACGGGATTCAAGGTTTTTATTAGAATATCTAGATACCCTGTCAAGTCAATATAACGAGGGTATGACACACAGGCCTAATAAATATAAAATAACGTGACATGTATTTATTAAATTATTATTATTATTCGATTTTTTTTTATTATTTATTAAATGATCTAAGATTAAATCATATTATATCAAACGCTGGGAGTATATCTTGACATTTACAGATCGGAGAGTTTTGATGATTACCCACATGACATTTTTGTGGCTGTTGAAGCCCTGACACACATGAGACTTTTAAGCGTACATTTTAAGATGCCACACGAGGCGATTTAGTCGCTAATGTATATACAATATAATATACAATTAATGTCATTGAACATCTTAATGCAGTCGCCAGATCTATCGTACGACTCTACTGCGTCCGATTGTAGCTAAATCGTGCGACTGCATCGATGCATTCAAAGTCGCCGGTCGCCGCGTCTAAGAGTCTCGTGTGTGCTGTCGCCCTTATGCAGACATAATATTGCTCTTTTTCCATTTCTCCAATGGGTCATCGGAAATTCACAAACCGCATGAATGCACGTTAGCGAGAGATAACTGACCCAGTCGTACTGCGTATGTAAAATTCACAGTTTTATCCTAGTGACAGTCTGTGGTCCCACCTATCCCTATGAGATAGAAATGAACATGTATACTTATGGTATAGAAAAAAACATGTATACTTATGGTATAAGTACATGTTCTTGATATAACCAACTAAGTACGTACTAATTAAGTTTCAAACTTTGTTATCCAAATCTTGCTAAAATTGTATAGATTGTATACAATACTACATTGTATATTATAATAGTTATAAACTTTCAGTAACCACAGGAACTAAAAGTTTACCAACTCCTAAACACAAACACACTAAACACCTAAATAATCATTTGTTCTACAATAGTAGAATATACACAATGTGACAACATTGTTACAAATATTTTAAACAATTTTTATTTGTTTCCTATACTTGTTCTGGAAATTTATTAACGTGATATTAAATTTACAGAATATCTTTGGATGTAACAAAACTTTATACTGTTTTTTATTTCTAATAATAATCGCGATATTTTTATTGTCACAGCTGGAATTATTATATATTTTGTATCTCTGAATAACCTTAGTGAAACATTAAATGTTATTATATCTTGAGGCGAACGTGCTGTTTTGTTCAGTGCACTCATGAGACGATTACTGAAAAATTAAAAGTTTTTTGTATTAAAACAAGAATTTATTTTGTATCGCTAACTAATCTAGAAAACTCCGAACAAAAACTTGAAATCTGTTCAAGTGACTTTTGCTAACGACTATTATAGCTATCACGCTTTTAAGTCACCACAATATTAGTTACACAGAGTCCTTTAGAAAGATATTTAGCTTCGTCAATAAAATAAAACGTATTTAATATATTTTGAGATAATCAAAATTGTAGGTGATTTATAACATCAGCCGGTGTATAGCAAGAGAATCATCACAATGTATCTCGTAAATTTCGTGTTTTACTGCATATAATATATTAAGTAAATTGATGGTTACATCGTCGTATTAAATTTGACCTAGAGCCGGACCGGCCAGTCGCCGGAGTGTCCTGTCGCTCACAGATCCGGGACACTCCATCATGGCGGCCGAAGGCTCTCGCAGTGGTTAGTCGGTAGTGATACTCTTGTGCCGAGTCCGACACACTCTGCCGACTCACCCAGGGCAGGTTGGATAGTGCATAAATGCATTTTCCCTGCGACAAAAAAAATGTGACTTAGAGCCAGCTCCGAATCCAAGCGGAGGCTTAAGGAGGCTGTAACCCAGGGCCCGTAAGACTATTGGGCCTTAAGATCATTTTTGTACCCATACAAGGGCCGTCTTTTAGCTGCTAACTAAGCTAAGGCAGTGGCCAATATTGAAAGAGAGCTTTCTAGCTGTTGATATTATAAATGTTAAAGTATATACATTTATAATACCTATGTTTATTTTTATTTATTTCACAGTTTTTTTTAAGCTACAGAATTAATAAAGTTTGCTACAGATATTAAGCCCAATCTGAAAAAAAAACAAAAATTATTGAGTGACATTGGAGAACTAATAAGGAGAGTTAGAATCGTAGACAGAGTAAAGAATATTAAGTCTATCAGCAAGTGCGCCCATCGAAGATGATGATGTCTTTAGACTTTCCGCTTATGTATGGCTAGATGAGCCAGCCAGTTCAAAAATAGAATCGCTCTTTAGAAAGACGATATGCAATTTGACTATTTATCACGTTGAAAAATAATCTCCATGCAGTAGGAGATCGGCCATTTTGGCCTTCATCAACAAAGGTCTATCTAGCTGAAGATTGAGAAATTCCAATGACGATGATACCACTATATTCAGTTCCTTTAAGCAAGACTCCACTGAGCACTGAACAGATCATATTTAAATATCCATGTGTGATTTTTCATTCTTTTAAGCCTTCGAAATTTTTGCTAACGGCGCTAAACCTAAGAATAAAACTATCGTTTGACGCCACAACAGAGAAAGTTCTATTTAAAATTCTCGATGAAATGATGAATGAAATAGGGCTTTAACGATTTACTGGGTCAGATGGTTTTATAGATGACCTATTATTGAAGCAATATCAAGTAAAAATACACAGATTGTATATACCGGAAACATTTTTAAATATATACTTTTATGTAATAACATCATTATTGTCCATACAATGTCTTAATCTTAACCATGGGATTCAAAACTGAAGGGTGTGTCGTGGACCTATGGTTTGAGAAGACTAACCATCCATTGATGAAGTGTTCGTGTGTGTTGCTGTAAAAAACGTATAAACCATTCAATGGTAATAAAAAATAGTTTTGTACTCACTACGTGGCGCAATCGATAACATGACATTTCACTCAACACTCAATATAGCAGCGGCGCGCAGCGTTTACGAAATAGAAATGCTTAAAGTACCTACTATAAACCAATGAAACGTTGTGTTGTGTAAAAAAAAATTCCGACTGACTGTGATAATAATAAAGTGCAAACGCGTAAACAATCAACCGAACTAGTTAGTGTCTAACGGATGACATTAGTTAATACGATGTGCTTTGTTTTGCAACGTATTAAGTCATCGGCAAGCTAAGCAGATTAATGTTTGTTTTTTTTCTTGATTGCATTGGGGAGCAAACGAGCAATCGGTGACATTTACTTGACTACCGATGCCCATTGACATCCGCATAGCCGGCTGTACAGATGCGCTGCCCTCCTTTCTCCTCCCACCTCCATGGGTCACCGGATGCTACACACCGCACGAAACGCGACAGCACAGCTGTCACTTTACGCCGGTCCCGTATAAGCGGTAGGTACCTCCTTATTTACCCGGTCGTGCCGGCCCAATTCGCCTGCATGCAAGCATGCAGTGTGGCACTACATCTTGCTAAAAATGTATTTTAGCGCTAAAATTCCAAATGATAGAGGTAATTTTGTCGTATTTAAATTGAAATCGAAAATATGAATATAAATATCACCAAATATAAAACTGTTAATTAAAACCGATATTTAATCATTAATTAATTGTCTCCAACGCTATTGTTATATTGACAAAGAGCAATAATGCGTTTGCGGTAATACAATTGAAACGCCAATCTCAATCAGCCAGAGAACATAATTTTATTACATCCTAGACGGGCAGCCATCTTGCCTCTCCGAAGATATAACGCTGAGGTTATTTATTCGATCGTCTTATTTTACCTTCATGATGACTAATGTTCATGAATTATGGAATTATATACAAGGCCATATTAATGAACGTAACAAGTAACGGTTTTCATTTCGAGGATACATTTGATGATGTAATTTTTATATATCTATAATTATTTCTTGAGTACGTGTGTGTCACTGAACTCTTCAACGACTAGACCGATTTTGACGAAAGAGAACTTGATAATGGTTTCTATTCACAAATCAGACCAGTAGATGGCGATGGAGTCGGTATCTCGAGTATACAATATTGTCGGGTAAAGTAACGGGTTGACAATTCGGCCACATCATATTACACGTTACCATGACAACATATTTTCCAACAAGACAATATCTGTCAGGCAGCTAGAGCACTATTCTTTTTTATATATATACGCATATATTACACTTAAAAAACTGATCATAGGCGAGTCGGACTGCACCAACAGATCTGAAATAACTAGAAGTAGGAGAGTGACAACTTAGTTACAAACAAAAATATTTTATTTGGTGCACATTTTGTAGGAAACGAAGTGTCGATGTTTCAAATAGTTCTAATAGTAATAATAATATAATATTAATAATATAATAATAATGGGCAGGAAGTGGGAAAGGTTAGCCGAAGATCAACGAGAGTGGCGTGCATTGGGAGAGGCCTATGTCCAATAGTGGACTGCAATAGGCTGATGATGATGGTGATGATGATGAATATTGTGAAGCAAATACCATGTGTGAAACATATAGGAAGAGTTTTAAAATCTTCCTTTATGTTCATTGGAAAATCTTTTTGTTTCAATTTCATGACTAATCGGAAGGTCATCGGAAAGTACCATGTAGAACTCCTTGACAGATGTAAATGCAAAGGCACATCATAGAAGAGCGGGTTATTATAAATAAAAAACTTCATTTCATTTATTTTAATAACAGGGTCTTAGTCACTATCTATCATAATTATATATAACATTTCCAGCTTATTGATTAGGTACATTAGAGTACCTTATAATGACAATCCTGTAGTAGGTATCAATTTTGTATGAAGTATGTGCTTCATATTCGTTAATTTTAATTAGTCCACTTCGAACTCGTCGCGTGCGGAATTTTTTAGAATGTGAAATATTTAAAACAACTTATATTAAATATTTCACATTCAAAAAATTTCCACCGACATCAAATTTCGACCCAAATTACAAAAAAAACTTGTTGGAAAAAGAAAAAATGTCTAATGTTATTGTATGTATGTATGTTATTATTTAAATAATAAGCAAAAAGAAAGAAAGCAAAATCCTTTATGAAATATATATCATAATATAATAATATATTGTTCTCTAGCGTATAATTTCAAAATTTCCAATGGTGCTGCTGAATATATTCATACATTTAACTTCAAGCGCTCTGTAGTCAGACTAGACTTCATATCGCCGTGTCTTTCGATCATAACGTCCGCATGGAATTTAATCGCCTAACTTCCAGCTTCATGTAGTTCCATTTTTATCGTCGGAAAATAGTCGGCATAAGTGTACTTTATTTTACCTTAGTGCCGTGATAACTGATAACTCCCATAGCTCTCTATTTATGAAAATTTCTTTCAGTAGAATGAGCCTTTATAGTTTGTATGAATATCGATCGTTATATTTATTTTATTTTTATTCATCCTAGTGGGGGAAACGAGAAATCGAGGCACTTGCGGAATTATAACGGCCATTAACAACTAAAAATATAGATGAGTCCGTACCCCTTCGTCATCCCCGTCACGTCCAATCGGCCACTGGCACTTACAAACCTTTTCTTTTTTCTGTTTATGCTAGCTTACTTAACTTTTCTTCGGGAGAATTAAATCATAACTGATAGAACTCTCGACATAATGAGACGAATGTATTATGGGCCCTTTCGTATATGTGCAAAATTTACGATGTTAGTGGGGTGATTGAATTGCTCTGCATTTTAGTCAAGCCGTAAACACGTTCAAGGTCCCGGGTTCTAGTCTCGGACCAAAATCTGTAAAATATTAATGCGATTATTCAATATATAATAACCGTGAGCTGTCAAAATGTTGGCTCTGCGCTCCCGTACCGAGGAGAACACGTTCAGCCATTGGTCTTACTCCTCATTCCTCTAAGTACGTAGCAGACTACCATAACTTCTAAATAAGGAAATGACGAAATATTATGTAGTTATAATTATATAGTATAATTGTGTCGGTGTATAATGTAAGTAATATGTCTGCCGTGGTTAGCTAGTTTCAAAAGAGAAAAAAAAACTATTTTTTGAGGTACAACTATAAATTAATATAACCTAGGGATAATGATAAACTAAAATCGCTTAATCAACATGAACTTTTCCCGATTTACGAAACCATAGATAATTTTTATAGAGTAACACAATATTATAGGAGCAAATACATAATTATTCCAGTAGGATTTTCTTCTTATAATTGTTACATAAAAGTGTCGTTGTCTATTTTAAGTAATAATTTAATCTTTCTTTAACAACTGGAATGCTATTTAGGCCGTTGTTATTGTATTTTGAGACAATAATTGAAACTAAGCAAAATATGTTAATATTGTTATTTTGCTTCTTATATAATATATCAGTTGATTATTACTAAATATTCACGTTGTATTCTCATATGGCAAAAGTGAACTTGTTTGCGAATCAAATGCTAATCAGGTCAGATCAATACAGTATTTGTATATTTGCTTATTGGGATTTCGCTTAAGATTGCGAAGTTGCAAAAAGTATTAACCTAGGTTTGTTTTCTCTTGATACTTATTTAATTTGTATTTCCTTTGTTCTTACGAAATGTGTAAGTACAGTAGATTATTTTCGTTGTTTAAATTAACATCGGTGTTTATTCAAATCATTTAACAACGTCTTGTTGATAAAAAATATGGAGTGGAATGAAATAGGAGAGACTAAACATATTTTATTTAGTAGTTAATAATTTAAAACTACGTAAAGAGGACTTAATTACCTATATAACGATGTCAATGTCAATGTTGAGCACGTTTACTTTTGGGTAGGGTAACGCTCCATACATTTTGCGCCTTATCATTGAAGCGGCTGAAGCCGCGGCAGCAGCTAGTATGTTTGTATAAATTAACAAACCCGACGCTTGGACGATGCTAACAAAACAGCTGTCAACAAAATGTATTGGAACAAAAAGAAAAACCTCACAAACGGCAAAGGTCAAAAGGCTATGAATTTATGTTTTATCCTACCAAAATAAACAGACCGAACAAAGGATGTTTCGTAATATTTTATTTATTAAATCTTTCACAATATATAAATGTAGCCTTTAAAGTGTGTTAAATGTAAAAATAAGTACCTACATTAAATCTCAAAAACAACACAAATCGCTTTCATATAACAATATCAGTGGTATTTATATCGATTGTATTTCTATCTTGTAGATGAAATAAAGGGTAATAAAATAGCATCTCAACGTCATTGTAATAAAATATCATACGTAAAGTGCACTTTGTAACATTGAAATACGTGGGGGAGGGAAAATATGAAACGTTTATTATATAGGATATTATAAAGGACTTTACTCAGGTGCTTACATAAAAAATTTACATAACATTTACCGTCAAAACGCCGACGCTTATCTCAAACAAGGAAAATGAAGCACTAACAGACCATAGAATGTAATCCATTACACCACATACACTGAAATCGGCTTAGAGTTGCAAAAGCGTTATCTGTTATTTCACTTAACTGTTTGTTATGATTTAGATATGTATATCTTTCATTAATAGCATAGAAAGTCACTTAAAATCTATCCATGATATTATATATATGGATAGGTGCACACCCAGTACTTTGTTTGATGACATAAGGCAAAATAGATATATTACAGACAGACTTGTAGGTACAGTTGATAATATGTACTAGGCTATTATGTTACCGAGGGCTAATACCTATATTATAACAAAAAAGTTTCACCAAAATCCGTCTAGTAATTTTTGCGTGAAAGCCGCATAAGACACAGCCAAAATAATGTCTTCTACAGTTTTGTTATATTTGGTATAGATAAATATTTATTGCTTCTTTCTTGTGTGCGTGCGTATATCACTGAACTACTAAACGACTGGACCGATATTGGCGAATTTTTTTGTGTGTATTTATGGAGATTTTAAAATGGCTTAGGTTCACAATTCAGCCCGGTAGATGGCGCTGTAGTCGATATCGACTCCTAAAGACCCGACAGCATCTCACTAAGCGAGACGTATTTCTCATTATGTTTTCAGATCTACCGATCTACGAACAAACGTTTTGTAAAATTGCTCAAACTGTTTTCAATGCGTTTGACCATAAACACAAGCAGAACGAGACTTTTACAAATAGTCACGAGTACGTTTTGGCGAATTTTCTGAAAGCAAGTCACATTTTAGGTCCAGCACATGAATAACATCATTACGTTTTTAAGAGTTTTCTGAATTTAGCAAGTAAATGCTTCACGTCTCTAAGAAGTCGGCATCAAACACTTTTGCATTTTGTTTTGTGAGCAAGAGTTCCCGTGGCCTAATTAGTGTTCCTTTAGCTCTCCGCCAACGGTCACTGTATATATGTATGTTGTGTTAATGAGGAAAACTAGATCTTTTAATAATGAGTGAAGCTAAAGCATCCTTGTTTACGATGGCAAAAAAAAGCAATGGGATTGGTTGATAGTATGTAAATGCTGAAAAAAACAGTTCCACTCAAAGATTCAAGAAAGGGAAATAATAGAGTTCCACATTTATGATTGACCACGTTGCCCTATAGAACGACCTATGACGCTGTAAATGAGAAAAAAATATCTTGACTGTGGCAGATCATGAGACACTGACAAAAGTATGTCACAGTGGTGACATATTTCTACATACTGTGCCTCACTATGGTATATTGAAATACATTGTACCGATGTGTAACACACAATAATAATAATATTTATTTATTCAGTCAGTTCTTGTATCTAGTTTACAATTATCTTCTGTGCCAGAACTAATCTTACACTTGTGTCTCAGGTCACAGTGGTCTTCCGTTCATTATAGAAAATTACTGAAAGTGCATACATTCAAAGAAGTGGTAAACTACATTATTACTTAATTAGGTACATAATTATAACGCATATGCATGAGTATGTGATCCTCACTGTGTGTATAGTGAGAGTGAGTGAGTGTATGTGAGAGGTTGTGTATTAGTAGTGAATGGTATTATTATAAGTTCATAGAGAGCTTTAACAATTTTTCTGTCATTTTATAATTCAATTTTTGTATCCAATTAAAAATAATATATTTACAGCGTCTGCGATTCAACTTATATACTTGAAGTAGTTTGTTTATTTGGTTATAAAGGAAAGGGCCTAAAAAACAAAAAAAATTAAACGAACGCAAGCCATGGGAAAATAGGGGGATATTGCAGATTTTATTTCGACGACGACGGATGATATTGTTATCGATGTACTGAGAGTCGTATACTAATAACGAGTGTTGTTTTAATGTATTCAAATAGACGGACTCGTCTTATTTTGTGACCTATAGGTTTCTCAATTTTGTTAAATCTTATTTTAGCCAGCCCCAGTATAAGTTCTGGACATTGTTTTTAATGGCGCCGCAGTGTCTAAAAGAACACGTTTCCCTAAATCTTATTTGAAATATATATTTTTCAGTTTATTTGCCCATTGCCATTTTTTTTATGTAGTACTACTACTTAATATCTTGAATTTACGAGCAATTAAGCGTATGATCGTGAATAGAATAAATAAAAGCTTGTAACAATATAAAACAATACATAACTTTGGTATAATGACAATTGAATTTATGAATTCTTTGGAACAATTAAAGCATAACTGATAGGACTCTCGACATAATGAGACGAAAGGGCCCACACTTTATTGACGAGTATTGGATTTAAATACTGTCATAGTCACACATGATGTATTCAAACTAGAAGTCGCCGTCACACATATACAGCGTGAAATTGAAGTCGTCCTCGAAAAGAAAATTTTGAGTTCTATATCAATAACAGAACTTATGTATAATATTAATTTATTAAAATAACTATTTTTTTTTATTAAAGTCGATAGTTATATCGCTAGTGTTTGAAAACGTGAGAACTCATAGTAAGGGCAATAAATCGTAGGTGCTACATTATTTTACTATAGAATCATTCATAAATTACACATCTCCGTAAATCTCGGCCAATCATAATTAGCAAACGGCAAACACGCGACTTAGCCAATCATAGCATTGGACTCAGCCCCCGCCGCACCGGCCGGCGTCTCTGTCACTGTCAGTCTCGCCGCGCGTTCGAACCGTGTGTGATGTGATTGTTATTTACTTTGTATTTATTTCGTGAAAATGAGTCGTCATTATGAATACTCAAACGTGGAGTACTTAGCAATAGTATAGTTGTATGCTATTGCCAATTACGGCGGCTATCGGTATTATGTAATGGCTTATGTAGGTTTGTCCCAGGAACCCGGACTTAACGCCCATGTAGTTTTTCTTGTGGTTTAAGAATCGTGATGAAACTACGCAGTGCGATAGTGAAAACATTTGACAAATTAAAAAGTGATAGAGATGTGTACATTTAAAAATTTAAAAACAATAGCTTAAAACGTGTATTGAACGGAGAACAAGTGAACAGAGAAGTTATTTCATAATCCGTAAGTAAGTTAATTATTTCATAGACAGATCCGACTTTTAAATATGCCTGAAATACATAAAATTCTGTTATCTCTATTTGATTATCTCTTATGATGAGAATAATAATGTTTAATTGTATAAAGTACCTACGAAAGAAAAACAGAAAGCATCTAGTATTTACGTTCATCGTGCGCCGCCTGCCGGCAAGTAGAAGAACTTGTTACATAACTGCTGATACACCCCCCGAGTATCATTCATACACGTTTAAAGAATAGTACTATTTACCAACTCGAAGGAAAAAAATAAAATATTAAAATTGAAACTCTTTTATAGTTCACGTTACAATTGATTTACCCGTTTTTATAGGTGCTATGAGTTATTCCAGATTCATATGCTTCGGCTCGAGAACCATTATAATTTCACGGAGCATAAGGCGGATAGCATACAAGAGACTTAGCTATAGACGCGGCGATCGGCGACAGACGCTTTTTGAAGATGAATACAGCGACCAGACGCGGGGAGCGCACACTTTAAGACGCCAGACGCGGCGACGTAGTTGCTAATGTATGTGAATTAATGTCAAATAACTTCTAAATACAGTGGCGAGATCGCGATACTGTCGCACACTCTATTGCGACCAGCGGCAAAGAGTCGCTAAACTCTGTGACTGCATCCATGCAGTCGCCGATCGCCGCATCTTAAATTCCCGTGTGTGCTGTGGCCCTGATGATAACAATTGTCAGAAAAAATGTACTAAATCACATGGATAAACTTCTTTATATTGTATCGAATAAACAATCGTCACGCAAGGCTCAACGATTAAGTTTAAATATACGTTGTACCTGCGCCTTAACTGATCTTTATATGAAACCACTATTTATAGAATCAGAAATATCAAACTCTATTTCTATTATGATTGAAAATTTTATATTCCGCGTTCTTATGATATATTCTTATGATAGTGTATCACAGATTTCTAAACTCATATCGCAACGCCCGATCCACAGAGTCTATATTTTATGGTACATTGGGCAAACGAACAGTGGAAGACATTTTCATGAGTACCGATACACATCGAAATCCGCATAAAGGCTATAATATAGATGCGCTGCCCTTCTTTTGCCTCCCATCTCCATGGGCCCCCGGCTACTTACACACCGCACGAAACGCGACAGGTCACAGATCTCGTGTAAGCAAGAGGAACCTCCCTGGTCGTGCCGACCCAATTCGACTGCATGCAAGCATGCAGTGATACACTACCTCTTACTTGCTTCAAACATTATATCTTACTACAATGTGTACCGAGATCTGCATTTGAGTAATCTTAAAACATCATTAAACGAACATTTATTTGTAACTAGCTGCGCTTCGCGGTTTCACCCGCATAAATTTCGAAATCGTGGAAAAATATGCCATGGCATCCCATAGGAACATTTTTTCGGAATAAAAACTCTCTATATTGTGTGTGTCAAATTTCATGAAAATCGGTTCAGCTGTTTTTGCGTGTGAAGGAGTTACAAACAAACAAACAAATAAACAAACAAACAAACAAATAAACAAACATACAAACTTTCGCTTTTATAATATTAATAAGATATCTAAACTTGTATATTGTGTAATAATATCTGTTTTGTATTGTAATACATAATATAATGTAATGTTTGTTCGTTATTAATCTTAGTAGATACTGAGCCGATAAAAAATATTATAAATCAGCGATTAGAGTTTACTTAACGTTCATCAAATTGTGCACGGGTGGTTCGTATTACTATAACAATTAATATAATTATATTATATAAATACAAAAGTTATGTAGATACTTCGGTATTATTGAAGTTCACTTACATAAAATGAACATAAATAAGTACTCAACAATTTAGTGTAAATATTTTATATCAAACTCACAAAGTTCATTGTCGTTTTCAGTCATGTCACCCCAATAGACAATGTATCAAAAGTGAGTAAGATTTTAAGAGAATGATAACATTTAATAACATTTCTTTAACACTACATATATTATTATAAAACGTTGCATAAATTAAAACTCGTGATTTTAATTTTTACTTGGCAAACTCTTGTCCATCATTTCCTTAGTAATTATATCTTACTTGCTTTTCCTTCGTTTGCACATAACCTTTGATAGTAAATTCAGCTCAGTTTTAATATTAAAATATAGTAGATACACTCAGTGCTATGCTTGATTTCTAGCCTTACCAACTAAGTATGACGACCAGGCTGACGCAGTGGTACAGAGCTCGAATAAGTGGAGCATGTTGCGCCTGGGGTCGCGGGTTCGAATCCCGCCTTGGTCACGGATGTTTATCTATGTATTATATGTATTTCTATAATAAAAATCTTAAATATACAAAACATATTAAATATATTTCTTTGTCTAATAACTGTAACACAAATCCTTACGGTATTTAGCACGGCCCTAGGCTAGTGTGTGAATTCCACTGATATTTATTTATTATTATTATTAAGTATTTTTTCTAATTTTCTTAATAAGCGTCCTCCATAATAGCAGAAAAGATTTACCGAATCGTAAATCTTCAAAGATATAACCGTACATCAAAACACTAACATTATTTTTAACTTGGAGCTCTCTGCTAATTGATGATAATAACATTAAAATGAAAAATAAAAACTCAACTCCCTAAAATACATAATTTCAATGTACCCAGTATCACTTGTGTTGTCAAGAGCAATTTTAAGATATTATATCTTTACTAACGTGCACGAAATTTCCTCTGTACAACAATGTGACATAACTACGGTTTGTGCACATTGAGATTAAAATCTTATGTTTACTACTACTTACTTACGAGTGCCTGTTGCTGATGTGACAAGACTAATGTAATTATATTTTATTTGGTATTTTATAAATTAGGTTTACTTATTTTTATTTATTTATTTTATAAAGTAGGTATACTCGGCCGCATTATAGTTCGGCAAACCTAGGACAGAAACAAAGGTTCAATCGTTTTGCAAAATGCAACAGGGCAACTTAATTAAAAAATATACCATTAAAATTTAAGCGAAACTAAATATTAATTTTATGAGGGAAAATACTAAAACGAAATGCCTGCGTGGATCAAAATTCCTTCACTGAAGCTTTGCCTGGAATGAACGACTGCATTACTAACTACCTAGTGTTGCAAAAAATGTAGGCTAGTGGTAATATGGTAAAAAATAGGTTAAAAATTTGATAAGATTTTAGTAGTTTATAATATTTACCGTAAATATGAGATATCTTAATAAACCGTTTTCTGAACTTTCACTTGATCAATGTGTATATATATACACATTTTTTTTATTACGATAATAATGTGTTGGACTTAGCTATAAGAACAATAGTCAACATCTTTTGTTTGAAAATTAATGTAAACATAAACTACATAAAATTTACATTAAAACACTTGCTTTGTGCAAATTAGGACATGTTGATTGTTGGTGTCTGCGGCAATACACAAACCTCAAACAATAATTCTTAGAGGTCAAACTATGGTCTCGCAGTGTTTATTGTTTACTAAGAAATGAAGTAGTTTTAATAATTTGGTTACGAAGAAAAAGAAAAATTTTGAAGAACTAATCAAGTAGCAAGTTTATGCTTCATAATAGTAGATTGTCTTCTAAGATACTATTTTTTATTTCAATAAAGCCGGTGGTATGCGTTCACTATCGTACTAACGTAACTCGCAGGTGCATCGCCAGACTTCAAGAAATTATTGCCACATTTTTACCAAGCCGTGATAATGCAACGTTTGCAATTAGCCAAAGTTCCTAACGTTATGATTTTTATAAAACGACGAATGCTCGGTGGTGTCTGTGGTCTTGGTATTATTGATTAAAAGATACACATAAAAACTGATATATTCCTTCTGTAATAGACAATACTATTCGATCGTCTAAATATAATTTTATATTGTTAAAGGGTCCTCAATGGAATGGTAAAATTGTTGATGATTTGAATGAAGTTGTCAGAGAATTCTTTTTCCTTAAAGTTTCATTTACTTAACGAAATTATAAATTACACTTTAGAATCTTTTCTGCGATTACTGCTTTCTCTTAAAAAGTGTTTTCATTCATATGTTAGTTCAAAAAATTACTTTGTAAGATTAATATTTAATCGTAACCCTTAGTTATGCGATAAAAATATTTGATTTATTGTGAAATACAAAAAAATCGGATTCGATCGAATTAATATATGTTCATATTTTTCAATTTATGTTGTTTTATATACACTAATTTTTTTTCACAATATATGCAGATGCGGTTTAATTGTTTTATTACTAATACTATTTTTTTTCACAATATGTGCAGATGCGGTTTAATATAGCACATATAAATAAAAAAAATACAGCGGGAAAAGCAAACAATGCCTGTTATAGTCTATAGAGTTTTGTTTGCGCCCTGCTGTATGTAAAATGCATGCGGGTAAAAAATCTGCAGACCATATTTGTATTGAATTTAGTTGGTTTTCGTTTTGGTATTTTTGGCCAGGATAGTTTTGTTAAACGAGATAGCATTCAGTCCTAAACTTACCCCGTGTTTGTTTGCTTACACAATCGAAATAACACCATCACAAGAAGTAATATTAAATCCCATGTTACCCTAGAAACAGTTTATGGTTTATATTACATGCAGTATGGTATATATGGGCAGGAAGTGGGAAAGGTTAGCCGAAGATCGAGGTCAGTGGCGTGCTATGGGAGAGGCCTATGTCTAACAGTAGACTGCAATAGGCTGATGATGATGATCGTATACATAGATAAACGTGAGTAAAAATAATTTTATACTCTCCATTTAAAAATATGAATATTTCTTGCTACTTTTCAACATTATTATTGTTATTTTACTCAAAATTGTAAGTTACACGCATTTAGGAGTTTGTCTGTAAAACAAATTTCCTTCATTACCTCTTTCTACAAAAGTAAGCGGTATTGCCATGCTGCATGGAAGCCAAATGGGGAAAGTAACAGTCACCGGCATAATATTAAGACTGTGTTATGATAGTTCTACTGTCGCGTTTCGTGCGGCTTGTTTAGTGCTTCGAACTAAGTACAATTATGCACTATGTTGCATTGTCTACTGTTAATGAAGCAATAGATCAGATGCTTATTTGACTCTACTTTTTTATGGTATAGGGGGCAAACCAGCAGTAGGATCCATTCATGATTGCCGACGCCCATAGACATCCGCATAGATGCTATACAGATGCGCTACCCTTCTTTCTCCTCCCACCTCACGAAATGCGACATAACAGCTGTCACTTTAGGCCGGTCTCGTGTAAGCTAGAGGTACCTCCCCAGTCATGCCAGTCCAATTCGACTTACTGCAAGCATGCAATGTGGCACCACTTCTTTTTTACCAATATTTTAACTTTGATACCAATATTTTAACTTCTACTATCTAGAACTATAAGTTTCATAAATATTATATAACTGGGACCGCATGCGGACCAGCATACTGCTTAACGACTAGCAACCGCGGCTTATTATAATAAACGAAATAATACGAACATCCATTTATCACATTCGTTGCCAGGCTGAAATTCATGAATATCAGCGGGTGGCCACAAACATTTTTTCTTTTATTTAGTTATATACAGTATGATGACGCTCGGCCACGTTCACTCTAGGTAACATCGAGATCCCTTTCTCAGAGAGCAACGCAAACATAATATGCGTCGTTCCACTGCGGTCGGTTTAATTTTAAAGAATTTTAATAAAAACTAGAATTGTAATATGGAAGACTCCTCGCATGATATCATGTGATACGGCTACTTGTTCACATGCCGCATCGCATAATGTTAAATAATCATTAATTATTTTAAAATTAATATTAAGAAAGTATTTCTTTGAGACAGATTTGAAGTAGTTGAAACTGCGGACCATAGCTATGATCAACTGCTTAAACCACTTCAAGACCAGCTATTTATTTTATAAAAAAGGAAGCATTTAAAAAAAGGGTAGTAACTATGGACGAAACGAAAATACAAAGAAAAGTAATAAATAAAAGTTGGCCACAAATTAATGTATAATAGAAAACTTCCAACAAAGTGAGCAGAATAACCTCAAAGAAAAAGTTCCACTACTGTTTCACATAACAAAACTTTAACCGGAATCCAACAATGTTTTAGCAAACTAATGCATCTATACCATCTATTTCAAACTGACTACAGACATTTTAGTATAAAAATACACAAAGGTTTTTGACTTCTAAAATTTTAATATTAGATAACTAAACAACAATATTTAAGTATTGTCATTACTTGTGAAACGAACTAGGATTTTTCCTTAGTATTCATTACTAAATCAATATATAAAGAAGCTTCCATGATTCTCCAGGTAATGACATTTAATTTTAGTTTCAGCTTACACATTACTAAAATATATTTTTTTTTGAAAATCGTAATATTTTGTGGTGAGTAAATGAAGCAAGCAGTCATGAAATCTCTACAATTACGTACCTATATTAATATTATGTTTTTCAATTCATATACAGGACAAAAAACTATATTAAATCGTGTTATCTCATAGATGTCCTTCCGTCAGTCCTTCAACTGTTTGCGCCATCAATCACAAATATCATTACAACAACAAAAAATAATATTTGTGACTCGGAAGAAAATATCGATTCAATTAACACGGCAACAGTAGCAGAGTATTTTTTGTATTAAATTTATTTTATTTCATTATATTAAAAATAGTAAAATAATAAAAAAATATATGATACAAGTAATCCAGGAGAGGTTGAATAATTAATCAGTGTTAAATATTTATGAAATTACTACATAACTTATTAGTAGCAGTAATTTGTTTCATATATTTTCTCAAAGGTGTTAAACCTTAGAACTTTTAAGAAATTAACTATATATTATAATTAACTTAATAGTTTGTGAATCTTATAATATTACAAAAATTTGTAATATTATAAGAGTCACAAATCTGTAACGCACGTAATGTAGTAACGTATTTATAAACGTTTGTAAGTAGGCCACGTACCTAAGGAGCGATAACTCTGAAACTGAAATGCTCAATTCAGGACACGGCTCGCGCTCTCTTCGTGTTCAATACTTTACTACTAGCGTGTACGTTAAAACTCGTTCCATATTCTGTGACGTCACTTTATACTTAGTCGCATACACATTAAATACACTTAATTTCTTGTCGGTATTCAATACAAGTTAGTCTTTGTGCAGAAGAAAGCTTAGTCTTTGTGTTGTTGAATTCCGGTTCTGTATAATTTGTGACTTACATGTAAAAAATGATCAATTAGGGGACGTTGGCTTACAAAAATAAATAGTACATAGAAAAATAGTTAAATCACCTCCACGGATATGTATGTCTATTCACAAATCACATACAAAGGTGTTCTGAACCTGAATCTGAAATCTGAATGTTAGTTAACATCAGTATAAGGTATTTTATAGAAAAGTTAGATATAGAACAAAAAAGGTACAAAAAAAGTATTTTTCACGTCCATATTCACACCACAGTAACATTTATTACTATCACTTTGGTCTGCGGTTTGAGATAAAGGCAATCCTTCACTGTTTCGCCCAAAGACGTACGTAAATTATTCTCGATTTGTAAACCCATTTTGCTGTATCAATATAAAGATTATGGCAAAGGCAATAAACCGTTTGAATCTGAATTTAGGATTAAGCTTTTATATTGAATACGAAAATATTAAATATAACCGATATGAATCGAAGCAATAAAATCCTTTTATATACCTTTTATGGTATTTGTAATAACCGATTATGGATTTTATTGCCTTAGTAGCACCTGTATTTTTATCAGCGTTTAAGGCAAAGTGAGCTACCCATAATGTTAGTTATGTTAGAAGAATGGTAGTGATTTTGAAGAGTATGTATATAATGGGGTTTGGTGGTCATCTATTGATTCGGGGTTCAGTATGATTGCCGAGCTCTCGTGGGTATGCGGGCGAGGAAGTAAAACATCTTGCTAGATGCTCTATATTTCCTTGCCTATATCAACATAATCCTATTATTACTAACTAGCTTCCGCCAGCAGTTTCGGCCGTGTGGATTTCGGACTTCAAAAATTGAGTTATTATACATTTCAACCCTCCTCTTGAACTCTATAAAAAATCCCATCAAAATATGTTGCTAAATTTTAAAGCTCTAAGCATACAGACACACAGGCGAAAAGCGACTTTGCTTTATACTATGCAGTGATATTTCATTAGATTCACTATATATTATAACCAATTAAATGTCATATACGTATCGTATCTGTAAAATTATTTGTCATTGCGAGAGGTCATCAGGGGAAAAAAAGTAGGAGAAAAGGCATTACTTTTTTTGTGAATTATTAAATTTTAATCTTAATGAATATCAGAAATAAAATAACTTACAAAAAAATATATTTCTTTTTGTTAATGAAAAAGTCAGTAGAAGATAGTCACCCACCCATTTTGTTGAGGCAGCCAATGTTTTTATTATACAGGAACATTTGTTAGGAGAACGTACATAATATGAAGATATGTAATTTGTGTTTATGAATAACCATAAATTTTGGAGGCCCTTGACAACATCAAATAAACGAATACGAATATTTACACCGCTTACAATATTACAACCGCGTCTATGTTACGTAATATTCTCGAGTCTCAAATATCTTCGTAGATAATATCTTATACGTCCAAGAATGATTTTTTTCGAAAGCATTTGTAAGCATTACTGATTTAAAATCTGATAAGAATATGCTTATTGCTTATGCCAAAGATTAATTTTGTGCTTCGTAAGATTCGTTTTGAGTAAATATTTCGTAAGCGTTTATTTCACTAAACTGGTAAGAGGTAGTGCCACACTGCATGCTTTCATGCAGTCGAATTGGGCCGGCACGACC
>LUGF01018243.1:15813-26641 GCA_001625245.1 Calycopis cecrops | reverse complement strand
GTCACCTTACTTATTTATGGCGGATAATGTAAGAGGCAGTGCCGAACTGCATGCTTGTATGCAGCCAAATTGGGCCGGCACGACCGGGGAGGTACCTCTCGCTTACACGAGACAGGCGTAAAGTGATAGCTGCTGTGCTGTAGCGTTTCGTGCGGTGTGTAAGTAAGTAGCCTGTGGCTCATGGAAGTGGGGGGAGAGAGGAGGGCAGCGCATCTGTATGGCCACTCTTCGGATGTCTATGAGCGTCGGTAGTAATGAAAATGGCTCCGACTGTTCGTTTGCCCCGTATAACATAAAAAAACTTCACGCATTTCGTCTTCCGCCTCCACAATGCATATTCTATTGCTACAAAAACACTCAGCGCATGCTGAAACGCCCCTTAAGCTACGACAAATCTTCTGGCATCCCCCGTTTTAGCATCGTAGCTCATAACGGGCAGAACGCGTTGATTAAAATCAACAGACCCAATGTTCAAGTTTACTTTTTTTCTGATTCTATTATTTAATTTTCTATACTAAAATTGTATAAATTCTTTAGAATAGAGAAGTTTATATAGTACGCATTAACACACTTTAGTAGTCCAAACTTGTTTTTATTATATTGCTTAGCGATAACACAGGCTTTCAACAGTTCAATTTGTAATGTATTTATTTTATCGAGGGTAACAAAACTTTATTGTGAATAAACATTGTGTTGAAGGAGCATGTAGGTTTCAAGTCCACTTTATAGATATTGTTATAAACACCTTTTCACACACTTACTATATATTTATAAATACGTAATGATATATTTGTTATCCTTCATTATAAAGTGGTTTTCAACTAATCTCATAGATATATTATGACAAGACAATACTAATGTCACAATAGTCTCAAATTCGCAAAGAAAAGAAGTGAATAAATGTAAATAATCCTATTTCCTTTATTAATAGTTGGATAGGAGGTAGTGCCACGCTGTATGCTTGCATGCAGCCGAATTGGGCCGGCACTACCGGGGAGGTACCTCTCGCTTACACGAGACCGGTGTGAAGTGACAGCTGTGCTGTCACGTTTCGTGCGGTGTGTAAGTAGCCGGTGGCCCATGGAGGTGGGAGGAGAAAGGGGGGCAGCGCATCTGTATAGTCTCTATGCAGATGTCTATGGGCGTCGGTAGTCATGAAAATGGCTACAACTGCTCGTTTGCCCCCCTATACCATAAAAAAAAAAATAATCAAAATATTTTGTTAAATATATTGTACCGAAGCGAGTAAGTAATTTATACCTAACCAGTTTACATCTAAATAATCGTATCATCGTAATATGCGGAGTTCCAATTAAATTAATTAATGAAAATTGATTGAATATTTCATGTTGCAACATACCAACCAACAATTAGACTTTTAATTAATTAAGTTTGTTAATTAGCAACTATCTAGTTTTGCAAAATTTTACTGAATTTCACTTAATACTAGAATTAGGCTTACAAATGTTATAATTATAGTTTTTGTTAGTTAAATAAACTCTTGAACAACATTCGCGAACTCCGTTTTTAAACAACTTAACAATATCATATTTTTAACATTTATGATAAAAATATCTTATATTCACCTAGGCATAATATTATGCTAACAGTATTGGTTTATTGAAAAAAATTAATAATTTTTTTAAGGTATTTCATAACTTTATTATTATGAATAATATTGATATTTAATTCGAAAAACTCAAAAAAGATTTTTTTAAGTTTAATTATTTAAACAATTAAAAATCTATAAAATTTAAAAAAGATCATGTGACTATAAACATGCCACCATTGGTCTCCATAGTTGTGACGTCATAATGTTATAGTTATTTTATAACACTACGGTGTTTAGGACTATTACACGTGACTAGAAAATAATATTTAAAATGAATTGCTAAAAACGAGTTGTTAGTTGATAATTGGAGGGTCCCGGATCTACAAGCAACAGGATACCTCCATCCATATTGGTCAATGGTGGTCTATACAATAGATATACATACATTCATCATGTATAATATATTAAAGTGTCACAGCAATGTTTTTGTTTTAGACCTAGCTAATATAATTTGAAATAAGGAATTGGATATCTTGAGTGTACTACGTATGCAATTATAATATCAATATGTCCACTCTATTACTTATTAGCAATGAATATGAGAATATGAACTAGAATATTCATAACATGATCATAGAAATCTAAAGGCAGTAGAGCACAAAAGCATCTCATAACATTTTCGGAAGCGCTTATAGATTTCTACATGTATTCAGTCAAAACTCATGACCGGTCAAAACCACATTTGACTGCCAAAATCAGTCAAGTAATTTTAACCGTTTCTTAAGGAGGGAGTTAGTTCCTTAAGGGGAGAGAGAGCTCCATCTATCAGATCCGTATCAGTAATCATAAGTTTATTATTCACTACTATTATTATTCACTACAGACATTAACAGTTTCATATTTATACTTTCTGTATGAGACTCAACTGAACCCCTAATGAAATATGAAACAGGTTGGTCCGGTGAAATGGTCTGTATAATTCATCTAATTAAACGGCGCTGCGGTTGGTTTTCGTTGCGATGATAAACGAGTGAAAATTAAGCGTGAAGGATACTTAAATATATTTTATCCGAATTTAACACAAATTAAGTATTGTTATTAAATTTACTGTTAATAAAATTATATGGATGTAGATACATCCAAGTAATTCAGGAAAAAAGGTAAGTACCTTGACTAAATCGTCAAAGTTTATTTATTTTTTTCTGAAGTTTAAGACCCTGAACAGAAAATTCAACATTGAATATACGTAAATAAATAGTAATACAATACATCAATTTTATTAATATAACTTTCGCTATAAAATTAAGAAATCATCGGATTTTAAAATAGTTTAAGTTTATAACAGTCATAGTTTGAGGCGTGACTTCTGTCGATTAATAATCAAAAAAAAATCAAGGGACAAGATTAAAAGCGTGCTGGCGGGCTATAGCGGCTTTGGTGTGTAGATAGCATAACGAAAAATCAGAGCAAAAGACAAGCGTCTGCTTCGTAGTCTTAAAATGTGTGAACGCCCCATTTCCACAATAGACAAAGCCGCGCACCGATGGATGAGTTTCTTTGTCTCTGTAGTCCTCCCACATTCTAACTCTTTACTGGGATAACATTATTATTTTGTAATAATACAACTCTTTTAGTTTAAAACCGTGCGTAGTATGCCTTTGTGATTGAAGAGAGAATGCTTGCTGAAATTTAGAAGGATAGCACTGGGTTTCATTACTTAAAGAATATGCGTTACCTTTTTTATAGTAAAGGGGCGATCAAGCAATCCGAGACTTTTGGCCATTACCAACTACAAATCCGCGTAAATATTTGAACGTTTTGCCTTTATTTCCTCCACCTCTTCAATAGGCCATTGGAAACTCATTATCTGATTGCCAACCAAGATTATTAATATATACCTCTAATATATTATATTAAAAATAGACTTTAAGACAAGGAAGTGATGATAGTAATAGTTTAGTTATTTTAACAAAATACAATAAATTACTTCAATAAAATACATCAATCAACTACTCTACTAATTCCGACCCTCTGCCTTATATTTTCGTCAGAACTTAGAGCTTACAAAGTCAGACAAAATCGAAACTCATCAAATGTCAAAGTCACGTCTTTTCACTAATGTTGGTCTTGATTAACCTTACAAGGGACAAGGTGTCTTCTCTTCAAATATTAAATACTTAATCTAAGAATAAAATAAATTAATAAGCCCACGTTTCTACTTAAAGAAGTGAAATTCCACCAAAAACATTCTGTAAAAAAACTAGCCAAGTCTCTATAGAGTTGCTTGTTTATCTCTAAAAAGTAATGAAATCTAGACAAAGTAGTGCCAAGTCTAAGGTTCCTTACTGCGATTTCTTTATTATTATTATTGTTAACGTTGTGTTGTGTGACTTGCCCGTTAACTGCAACCCACTAACGTACTAAGAATGTTGAGTCTTAAGTCTTATCCAGTAAATGTGGAGACTCAACACACGGACCATATAAATCATGTATTCCTTTTCGTCAAGAAAAATGTCAAAATATTAAGTAAACTACGTATGTATAAGTTGTGTTTATAAAAATGTGATGTAAAAGATGTTTGACAAAGTTCAACGGAAGCTTAGTCGTTAGCAGATAAGAGGGAATTCCTTTATAATGGGCTTTTTGTCGCCTATTTCGTCGGTGATTAAATTGATAAAACCATTCCACACAAATTTAATTTGAAGAGCTCCGTCGTATTTAATATTTGCTATTTCCGAAAACAAGAGAACGAAGGTCGTTTTATTTTCTGTCTTGAATTTCCCTAAAATTCATAATACAATAAGACAATAACAACAACTACAACAACAACAACTAGATAACACAATAAGTTACAACAAAATAGAATAAATAATATACCTACCTTAAAAATAAATTCATGGAATTTGATATGTGTTGAGAACCCATATACCCATCGCATTTCTTGTTAACGGTTTTCTATTCTAATCGACTAGCTTATAAGGCAATTGTAAACAGGCTTAGTACGTATATTAATGTCATGAATCTTCTTTTTTTTAATGATCAAAATAGTTTAAGCTAATATTGTATGAACGGGAGGTACCTCCATAGTCTCCGTGCCAGCTAGATTCAGCTACCCTGCAGCTATTAGACTTACAAAATATTACTTTCCTTATGTTATCCTGTTTGCATGGCGTGGAAGATATATAAAATAGGACGTATAATAGTTGATTGTGATAAAACTTTATTTCTTGTATAAAGTACATCATATTAGATAAACTGTGCTCTCGAATAAAATAGTCGTACAACATCTCGAATCTTTACGAATTAGGTACGACCTTGCCGAGTATTTCACCAGTACGTAGTAAAGATACTATTTAATTTATATCAAAGTCTCGAGCGCTGAGACCAATTGTATTTCATCTTGAAATATTACCTTAGTTAATGAAACGTGTCAAATTAGACTAGAGTAGCAAATGAAACAATAATTTGAACGATAATCAACCACAGTAATAACTCTACAGTAACAATAAAAAAAATACTAGTTTTAACAAACGACCACCTGAGTTAAGTAAACACGATAATATATAACGGTAGTAGTATACATTTTTATAAAGACTTTTATTTTGCCCTCGAGTGTATAAATATTTATATTTAAATTTTTATCGAAAGAGGAGTTGAGATTACCTCTCGCTTACACGATACTGGAGTAAAGTGATAGCTGTGCTGTCGCACGGTGTGCCGATGGCTCATGAAGGAAGAAAGGAGGGCAGCGCATCTGTATAACCTATATGTCTATGAGCATCGGTAGTCATGAAATGACTGCAACAGCTTGTTTGCCCCCCTATAATATAGAGAGGACTGTTTTATATAATGAAAACAATTACCTACAACATACATACGTCATTTTACGACTAAATTCAGCAGCCTTTTCATTAACAATGTATATATTTTATTATGATAATGATTTCTTTTTCATTTTATCAGTTAAAAAAGTAAATTTTTAAAAAATTTTATTAACCTTTAATTGCCGAGGTGGGGTCACCGTGACCCCGCGAAATTTGAACCAGAAATATTTCAGTAACCAATAGCGTTATATACCTGTTTCTTTCAGTAGCTGCTTGTTTTGACTTGTTCTTTCGTTAGTCGGCCGTTGCATCGTAGCACGTGCGCACGTTTACCACCCATTGGACCTCCGGGGTCACCGTGACGTAAGGTCCGTGGTAATGTTAGTATTTTGAAAAATTATATTTTATTGTTATTACCTGCAATATCCTTATTTTGACTTTTTTTTAGATGTCACAACCGAGTACTTCAGGAACCGAACGTAAGCGAACAAGGCAAGTGGATTTTGAGTGATCTCAGCTATGAAATGGTTTTAGAGAGCTGGTTAGATGAGGAAATTAAAAACTTTAGTGATTGTGATGATGAGGTAGTTGATCCTGATTATCGCTTGCTCAGCGATTATAGGCGAGCGAAAATAGGAAGAATTGCAATATTTGTCCACCCAAGCTCAAAAGAAAGACCCCTCATTAATGTGTCAGGTGTAAAAAATACATGTCTTCAATGCGCCCAAAAAGTCTGCCAAAATTGTGCCTTAGATGATTAGCTGATGTTTATAATAGTTACTATATCTTGTTGATTATACTTTATTTTTGTAGATTATGATAAGAGAAGTTACTTTTTCAGTATATTTTATAAATTATTTAGTTTTTTCATGAGACTGAAAATTATGTTCCTAAAAAAGTGATATTTTTGTATTTTTGCATTAAAAAGTATTTTTAAAATTATTTTTGTAGTTTTTTTGATTTCATCACAATGTTAAATAAATAACCTTTTAAATGATATATAATTTTATAGGATTTTTAACACCGACTCTCCAAAAAAATTCACTTCAAATCGGGGGGTCACCGTGACCTAACCTCGGCAAATATGTACCAAAAATGATGGTCGGTAACTAAAGGTTAAATAAAAATGTTACACTTTTTAAATACGAAATGTGCGATGTGTATACTATGAGGTTCAGAATCGTGTGAACGTCAAAATTTCATTGATACGTTTAAGCGTGAGACAAGACCCGGATATTTGTTTTACTAACATCGTGAAAAATGTAAAGTCACATGTTTCGTAAATTCATTTTCACAAATAATAAATCCGCCGCTATATTCTTTGAAGGATGTTAACGTCGAAACAACTGCACAGTTATGGCTGTTTTTGCGAAATGTTGAATCCGACTTAACACCTAGAAATTTATTACTCTGCAAATTTTTCACGGCTTTTAGGGAACACAACCGCGCATATAGGAAGAATTACGATATTCTTGGAATTTTTCAGTTTATATTATATTAGAGTATTATACCGGGGTCGATTGCTTATTTATTATTGTTTTTATAATTAAGTTCTAGCAAAGAAAGAAAATTCCAGGAGTAACAATATTAAATAATGAATATAACTTGTAGACATATTTCATATACAAATATTAAAACAATAAATCTTAAAATAAATACCAACTTTTTTTTTTATGATATAGGAGGGCAAACGAGCAGCCGGAGCCATTTTCATGACTACCGACGCCCACAAACATCCGCATAGAGGCTGTACAGATGCGCTGCCCTCCTTTCTCCTCCCACCTCCATGGGCTACCGGCTACTTACACACCGCACGATACGCGACAGCATAGCTGTCATTTTACGCGTTATTAGATAGTATATTATGCATTTTTAACATTAATTTGTAATCAATAAAATTTATAAAATGTATCATAATATAATAAATTTATTTTTTATATTTACTCCTAAGTAGGAGTAATAATTGATTTAAGAAGAGGTAATTAGGTAACCTAAAAAGCTTTTTCATAAGTTGATTTGAGTTCCCTCACAGAGTAGGACATAATTACAATATAGTTTAGTATTCATAACACTCTCCTGCGTACCTATATAGGTTCTCGAGGATTTACTTGATCTTATAGCATATTAATAATATTTGTGACCGACTGACTGCTGTGCGCAGCCAACAATGCAGCTTTTGCTGAGTTGAGCCTGCATGTTATGATTATTAATGGAGGCTTCTTGAAGCGTGTCTCTGAGGTCAGTTCAATATATGTTAACATTAATGTTAGAATATTATTGCATAAAGGAGAATATCCGAATACCTATAGAAGGTAAGTAAATGAAATAATAAACATTATGATCTCAATGAATAATAACAGACAGACAGACAAAATTTTGTTTAATCGCATATTTGGGTTTGGTATCGATCCAGTAACACCCCCTGCTATTTATTTTTTCAATATTTTCAATATACAGAAATGACCCTTCTACAGATTTATTATTTTATATCTCGTAGATATAGATACGATACTCACATGATATCAGAATGCTAAACCGACTTTTTTTTAATCATTACACTTTTGAGAAATCAAAAATGCAATATTCACTGTTTTTTTTTTCGGATTACGGCCTTTTTGCTCCCTTCGTAAACAACAAAATTGTTATCTTGCACTGAAATTATCGATGACATCCTTTGGTTACTGAATCCTAAAAAGAAAATACTATAGAGACGACTGGTGAACTTGTATATTAAGTGGATCTGACTTAACCAATACATGCAGATACATGAGCTCTCTGTTCTAAAAAACACAAGATAAATTTAAAATATATATAATTATATAACTCAATAACTGCTTCTTTGGTGCCATGGCTCCTTACACTCAACTCAATCATTTAGGAACTATTAGTCTACCTGATTGCCTTTTTTAATGCATGAAACGTCAAACATATAAATTCGTCGTTCGAATTGGCCATCTATTTTTGGTAAGAGGTGCATGCTTGCATGCAGTCGAATTGGGCCGGCACGACCGGGGAGGTACCTCTCGCTTACACGAGACTGGCTTGTAGTGACAACTGTGCTGTCGCGTTTCGTGCGGTGTGTAAGTAGCCGGTGGTCCATGGAGGTGGGAGGAGAAAGGAGGGCAGCGCATCTGTATAGCCTCTATGCGGATGTTTGTGGGCGTCGGTAGTCATGAAAATGGCTCTGGCTGCTCGTTTGCCCTCCTATATCATAAAAAAAAAATATTTCATAAACAAAACATACTTTAAGTCTTACGTCTTACGTCTAGCATTTATATTACCCCAGTTTTCTACATTCTTGGATTTAAATAACCATTATTCGCTTTGTTTATTCTACGTGAGGGACGTACGGTCTTTAGTAGGTATGTCTCATGGGAACAAGACATATTATAGTTTTTATTTCTATTCAATTGAATACCAGGTAATGGTTATGAAATCTTTTTTGTTTTTATAAAGCGTTTTTCAATAATTTTTTTATAAGTAGGTATATAATTTATTACTCATGAGAAATTTATGTTTTATAATTTCATGATCAAAATCACTATAATTTTTACTAATGGGACAAATAAATAAAAATTATAGTGATCTTTTCAAAGTAGACTATCATGCAATAGATAAAGGAAAAAGTGTTTGTAAAACACATCAGTAAAAAGCAAATTTCGCTGGTAACCATAATTCATCATAATTGTTCTCACTACGTGACTGGAAACTTTATTAAAGCTTTTCATCTGACATTTAGCTGAATTGAACAAGTAAGATTTACATACCTAGCGTCTGCAACACAATATGGAATTACCCCCTTCGCAACTAGCGCATGGTTTGTGTACATATTATATTTAGTATATACACATTAATAAAATCTTATACTATTAAATATAGGCCATGATATATTATACTTATTACTTAGGCGATATAGAACTTTAAGACGATAGAAACAAATTACGTACGATCTTCGCCACGTGCTTTTCAAATCGCAAATTTTCATCCATTAATAGACCCAAGTTACGAGCTTCAGCCACTGCATCAATTTAGACTCCATCAACGACAATAGTTGGATCGGCACTTTAAACTCGGTGAATCTGTTTACAGGTACCAAACACCATGTACTTAGTTTTAGATGGATTTAAAACCAAAGCATTTGATTTGGCCCAGTTAATTATTTGATCCAGATCACCGTTAATTTCATTCAAAGAGAGAGCGATGTCACGGGGGTTGACAGATGGATAAATCTGGATGTCGTCAGCATATATATGGTATTTGCAAAACTGTATGCAATCGATAACGTCTGATGTGTAAATACTAAATAGAATTGGCCCTAGTATGGAACCCTGTGGGACTCCCCTATCAATATGGCTACGCCGCGACGAAATCACATTTTCCTCCTTGTTTTTTATTTCTACGACCTGGTATCTATTCTGCAAATAGCTGGAAAACCACAAAACAGAGGCCTCATCTAATCCATAGAATCGTAGTTTTGCTAATATATTTATTTATACCGTCAAATGCACGAGAAAAGTCAAGAAGTACCATTATTGTGGCATTTATATCCGTTTTTTCCGTCGTCCGCCGTTACCCTGAGCATGTAAAATATCATCGATGACGTTGACCAGAGCAGTAGTTGTGCTGTGATGCCTCCTGAAACCAGACTGTAATTGCGGTAGGATGTTATTTATTTCAATATATTCCGTTAAAATCTTAGAAGCACAGGGTAATATATTAATTGGCCGCAAATTTTAGTAAGAGGTAGTGCCACGCTGTATGCTTGCATGCAGCCGAATTGGGCCGGCACGACCGGGGAGGTACCTCTCGCTTACACGAGACCGGCGTAAAGTGACAGCTGTGCTGTCGCGTTTCGTGCGGTGTGTAAGTAGCCGGTGGCCCATGGAGGTGGGAGGAGAAAGGGGGGGCAGCGCATCTGTATAGTCTCTATGCAGATGTCTATGGGTGTCGGTAGTCATGAAAATGGCTACAACTGCTTGTTTGCCCCCCTATACCATAAAAAAAAAAATCTTAAATTCCGCTGGGTTAGCAATTTTCGGAATTAGGCGCACCACAGAATCGAGCCATATCTCAGAAAAAGTCGAAGTACTAATACTTTTGTTTATTAAGCTGGTAAAAGCGCATAGCGTGTACGGAAGAGATAAAAGTAGGTATCATTTCAAAAGAAATGCCATCTACACCGATGGCATTCGAATGCAATTCTCGAATAACGTTACCCACCTCTGTTTCTGTAACGGTACGTAATTTAAAAGTTAGCGCGTCATTAAATTTATTTTCTAAATAGTAATTAATATACACTGAATCTACTATATTATTCCCAGGTACGTTCAAAAAGTGCGTCTATAAATTGTCAGCGTCACATAGATAGATGGGTAGGAAGTGATATGTCATTAGTTTTAAAGTTTATGTTGTCTTTTATAAGGGGAATTTTTAATTGCGCCTCTATTTAAAA
>LUGF01018227.1:193195-217028 GCA_001625245.1 Calycopis cecrops | reverse complement strand
CCTTGGCGGTCGCTGCAGCCGCCTTGGCGGTCGCGGCGTCCACTTTCGCGGGTTTGTTCGTGCCAGCTACAGCCTGGGACTGGGCCACGGTTGAACTAACACTGGGGGAGGGCTCGGACCCTGATTTACTGCTTTAGCAGGCAGAGACAGCGACCCCGCGGAACCGGCGCTGCCTTTGCGCCGTTTCCGCTTCTGGGCCTTACTAATGACCTCCTTGAACTCCCCCTCCGGCACCGGGACCGGGTCGACAGTGGGGGGGCTACAGCCACCTCAGGGGAGGCTTCGTCCGCCGACTCGGCCTCGGAGGCCGGGAGGGAAGCAACAGAGGGACTAATACTATCGTTGTCATTATCGGACAGCGGGGAGGCGGGGGCACTAACACTCACGGGGGAGGAGGGCCTAGAGAGCGCGGTCTCGCCTACTTCACCCTCTGGAGAGGTGACATCTGACTGGGTGGCTTTGGCTATTTGAGCCTTGATAATATATCTACTGAGAGAGGTCTTAAAATCGAGTTGGGAATCCAGGTTATCGAGGATTTCCTGGTTCGATAAAATCTCCTCCATGATTGAGGAGTTTGTAAGGTGAGAGAGGGGTGAAGTTACGTCATTCTGGGTCAGAATGGGACAAAGGGGAAACACACAAAAAGACTCCTAGACCATTCCGCATGTGCGGAATGGGTGAGTAAAAGAACCCCGCTAAGTGCGGGGCTGTGAAACAGTAAGAGTACTTACAGATCCGCTTACACACTGAATTTAAAGTTTCCCGTGGAAACTAAACACAACGCGATACTAAGTTAACACAACACAATGATTAATTAGCCAGCGGCAGCTAATTATTCGCGAACTCAGCCCAAACCGCACGTAGGCTAGCCAGTGGTGGCTCTGAGAGACGGGAACGCGGCACTTTTTTCACTCACTAAACACTGCACACGTGTAACGAGAACTATTGTATATTCGGATACAAAAACTCGGAACGGAAACAGCGATCTCCGATAACAAAAGTATAATCCTTTAAAAGGACAATGCTATTGTTCTCGGAGCGACGCTGGGCGCTTATTACAATACCAAAAGGCTAATTGTAAGGAGCGAGTGGTCTGTCTCAGACGAGTGTCTGAACCAGAATGAAAACGGCCCTGTTTTTCTAAATGGCTAGCCGTAATGTAATACGGCGGTTTATACAATCCGACTGCGACAGATACATATTAAATGAGTTTCAGCAGCAACGAAAGTCATAACTCACGACTCCTTATGAATATACCTAGAAAATCGATTTCGAAGTGAAATTTTCATAACAGCGTTAAGATGAGGAAGCTTTGTATGCATTGCATCAATAACACGTTATCTAAATTTCAGTATAGGGTAGAGGGTACGCTGTCTACCAGCCACCTCTTAAGAGCAGGAGTCCCTCAGGGCTCTGTTCTCTCCCCCGCTCTGTATAATCTCTATACGAGTGATATCCCGCGGCATCCCAGAGTAGAGCTGGCGATGTTCGCGGATGATACCGCCCTTTATAGTAGTGCCCGCACAGTCCCTCTAGCGACCAAGTACCTCCAGCAGGCGATCACCTCCTTAGGGGAGTGGTTCGCCCGTTGGAGGATCGAGGTCAATTCCGATAAGTCCCAGTCGATTCTGTTCTCGGGTCGTTGGCGTAATGTCCAAACGAAACCGGCTCGTATCATGCCTCCCGTTTCTTTATACGGTCAAACCATCCCCAAAGTGCGCTCCGTCAAGTACCTGGGGGTCACTCTCGATAGTCGTTTCAACTTTAAGCCGCACGTTAAACGCGTGCGCAAAAAAGCCCTTTATGTGTTACACAAGTTGTATCACCTAATCAATGCTAGAAGTAAAATGTCGCTTAGAAATAAGCGTACATTATACGTCACATGCATCCGACCGATTTTTTCTTATTGCTGTCCCGTGTTCGCACACGCCAGCCCTAGGACACTCCTCCCTTTGCAAGTAGTGCAAAATAGGTTCCTCCGTATGGCAACGGGTGCCCCGTGGTATGTCCGTAATATCGATCTACATAAAGATCTCGAGCTCCCCTCTGTTAGTGGGCACTTCAAAGTGCTCACTAAATCTCATTTCGATAGGGCCACCTCCCACCCCAACCCCCTTGTCACAAAAGCAGCGGTATACAATGCCGACTGCGTGACTAATGTCGGTCGCCGTCCCAGACACGTTCTGGCTGACGCCGACGACATTATCACTACAACTATTACACGAGTCATAGAGACACGTAAACATGACAGACACTCAGCCGCGAGGCAGGTACACTACACCCCGTCCGGGGGAGTCCGGACGCGGACACAGTTCCGACCACAACTTCACCCTGACAGACAACAGCACACACGTTCGGCTCCGGTAAGCCTGAACGACGATGTTAGTTTAGACTCAGGGAATAATGGCAGTGCCTTTTTGCAGAGCTCAAATCAAACCGCCGAACCGGTTAGGTTAACCACGACATCCGCGCGCGAGTCGTACCACCCGCCAGTGGTGGAAGTGGGGTCCGGGCCCCCCAGTTAAGATAGCTCATAGAGCTCTTCAAGCTCATGACCCGTGTCGGCCACTTTTTAGCTGCCGCGCGCGAGCTGCTCCCCTCCGTTAAAGGTGGGGAGCTGAGGACACCCGCTGTCCTCGGCCACTATAATAATAGCATAACCTATTAATCGCAACAAGTCCAGTTTTCCTTCTCCCATTAGTCTGGGAAAGAAGGGGGGGTCTGTCCCCCTATCGACCACAATTTACAGGGGCTCGAGTTAACGCTCGCCTCTCATATCGATGAAGCTGCCCTAGGCATTTTGCCTGCTTTAGCGTAGAATCTATCTAAAAAAAAAAAAAGGGCCGTTTTGTAATGCGGCGGGTCAACGATTAGCCGGATTGTCGTTGAGAAACGTTCTACAATATGGCGGCTCACGTTTAGCCTCATTGTGCCAATCCACTGGACTCCTCGCATCGCTCGCTCGTTGTGTATAAACATAGTCTAACATAACCTAGCCCATCCAAGTATGACTCTGCATATATATTTATCAACTTTTCTTTGTTTAAATCAATGTTTTTATCACATTCTAGTGAGACATTTTCCTTATTTGACGCCATTGTTGTTGTGAGCGCCGCGAGTGTTAAATTTGGGAACTATATTCTGTCAAAGATGCGAAAATTGACACGGACTATTACATTACGGCTAGCCATATTGAATCACGTTTAGCGGCGAACACTTTCTGGTGGAGTTTGACCTAGCCGTATTCGATCCGGCTTAGCGTTGACCCGCCGCATTACAAAACGGCCCTGTTTTTCTAAATGGCTAGCCGTAATGTAATACGGCGGTTTATACAATCCGACTGCGACATATCTAAGGCCGCGGTCCGAATCACGCTAACGGTGCTCAGAATGCAAAAGTCATAATAAGTCGGACCGAATCGTTAGAACGCTCACGCGCGCTTACGATACTGTTTGATTCGGACCGCTCAGTGTCAGCACGCATGTCATAACACAACCAATATACGTATATTAACGTTTTTTTTTAATTTATGTTCAGACTCCAAAAATACCTGCAGGTCTATAAAATCAGCCATTATCACAACTATAGTCTATCTTAAATCACAAATAATTTAAATTGGTTTATGGTTCCCGGATTTCACAGCAATGACAGCTTTGTGACAGCTATACTCACGATGCTAGTATTATTCCTCCAAGATGCTTATTATAAGCGAACCGTGAGCGCCGTTAGCACGACAGATGACGTCATATATGACGTCAACTGAGCTGACATGAGCAATGTAAGCACAAAACGGACCGGGCATTATCGCGCTAATGGCGCTGTTAGCGTGATTCGGACCGCGGCTTAAGTCATCGTAGACAGAGGAAAACTAAACTTCATTTCTCTGTCTACGATAGTCCGTTTCTTAATTTGAGAAACTACTGCCGGTTCAGAATCGCGCTAACAGCGCCATTAGCGCGATAATGCCCGGTCCGTTTTGTGCTTACTATGCTCATGTCAGCTCACTTGACGTCATCTGCCTTACTAACGACGCTCATGTTTTGCGCGTAAGCATCGTAAGTATAGCTGTCATTGCTGTGAAATCCGGGAACCATAATACCAATTTAATTTATTTGTGATTAAAGATAGATTATAGTTGTTAAAATGGCTGATTTTATTATAGACCTGCAGGTATTTTTGGAGTCTGAAAATAAATTAATTACGTTACTATACCTATATTGATTATGTTATGACATGCGTGCTGACACCGAGCGGTCCGAATCAAATAGTATCGTAAGCGCGCGTGAGCGTTCTAATGATTTGGTCCGACTTATTATGACGTTTGCATTCTGGGCACCGTTAGCGTGATTCGGAACGCGGCATACATTGACAAGAGCGATGTTGCTAGTTTTTTGTGATTCATTAATTTAGTAACTCCAAAAAGGTTTCGTGCTTTTTTTTTATTTATTTATTTTATTCAAACATTACAATAATAAAAGCAGACCAAAAACCACACAGGTTTGTCTGGAATGCTATACTTATAAATTAATAATTTTCAACTTAAAATGAGACATATCAACATACAGGTATACAAAATAGTTTAAAAAAAAAATCATCGGTTGTCTGTAAAGTCGATTTACTGACGATAGTTGAACGTGACAACGTCTTAAGAAAATACTGATGGAATGGTAGCATTTTTCAAAAGAAAATTTTAATTTCATTTGTTTAATAGATTTGTATGTATATAGAGAAAGAGGTAATTGGAAATGGTATATTAGATTGCAAGTTATTTGTATAGCAGATATATAGTTCGTCTAATGCATAACAGATGGCGTTATCACGTATCCTACATCGCGCTATAGCTTGCACAAATCTATTTGGTTAGGGTGTTCATACAAACACCTTACCGTGGTTTCATTACATGTGACCAAGGGCCATCGGATCTAAAGTTTGACCGTGGGAACATGTAACTGGTCCAATTAAAATTTTTTGTTTCTTTATTTTGCAAATAATCCTATAACATACAATTCAACAGCAATGTAGAGATGGGTGATATAGGGTTTTTACAATATCGAATCGAAACTATATATCGACATTCGATATCGGATTTCGAAACTATATATTTTTTGAAACTATATACCGGTCTATGATTTGTAACAATGAACATATAAAACGATATGTTCTGAATCATTGTATCGAAAAATATCGTGTTATAACATGGTATTAATGTGTTGTGAATACATATTTTAAACTTAATAATTTCAATGAACTTTCCTTCATACTTGACAGGCTTAGGACTGACTGCATTTTAATGTTTGCATTTCTAAGCTTTAAATTCCTTGCGAATAAGGTTTGGAATCGAATATTATTGCTATTTCACTCACACGCACGCAACAAAATATGCTTTTCTAGCTGCTACAACTGCATGTTGGCTTTTATTGCCGTGCGATAAGGTTTAATATCCTTTGTATGAATCTTCGGTAAGAGGTAGTGCCACGCTGTATGCTTGCATGCAGCCGAATTGGGCCGGCACGACCGGGGAGGTACCTCTCGCTTACACGAGACTGGCGTATAGTGACAGCTGTGCTGTCGCGTTTCGTGCGGTGTGTAAGTGGCCGGTGGCCCATGGAGGTGGGAGGAGAAAGGGGGGCAGCGCATCTGTATAGTCTTTATGCAGATGTCTATGGGCGTCGGTAGTCATCAAAATGCCTACAACTGCTCGTTTGCCCCCCTATACCATAAAAAAAAAATATATTGTTTCAGAAAATATATAGTTTTTTGCCGCATCGAAATCCGATCTTTAGATTTTCTAGCGGCCGTGTTTGCATATTAACTTTTATTGCGGTGCGATAAGGTTTAATATCCTTTGTATGAATCTTAAATATAGTGTTTCACAAAATATATAGTTTTTTCCCGCATCGAAATCCGACTTTTAGATTTTCTAGCGGACGCATTTGTATATTGGCTTTTATTGCGGTGCGATAAGGTTTAATATCCTTTGTATAAATCTTAAATATAGTGTTTCACAAAATAAATAGTTTTTTCGCGCATAGATATCGGATATTTAGATTTTCTAGCGGACGCATTTGCATATTGGCTTTTATTGCGGTGCGATAAGGTTTAATATCCTTTGTATGAATCTTAAATATAGTGTTTCACAAAATATATAGTTTTTTCGCGCATCGATATCGGATATTTAGATATTGATGTAATATACGTTTTAATATCTATATACGATTTGTATCGGCCATTCCTACAGCAATGTGCTTAGTCTGCTTACGGAACGTAATATTGTTCGGTCAATCATTCATTCAAAACAGGACATGTACAATGTACATTTGACAACTAGGTAACGCCGCATGTTGTCAAGTTTTTTGGAACAGCCTGCTCTATCGATTTATAAGACGTTATCACGTCAAAAGAAATAAAATGAAATGAAAGCGAAATTAAATGAATTTTACAAATAGGTTGGGTTAGAATAAGTTTACAAATTTTCCAAGAAATGTGTTTTTAGTTTCTGTTTAATGTTGTTTCTTGTTAAACTTTTTACAAAAGATGGATCTAGTTTATTAAATAAGCGACATTTCGTTAACAAATTGGCGTTCAGTGTGATTCCTAATAAAAAAGAAAATGTTTATTCTGTTTTCAAAAATCGTCATTAATTTACGTTTTATTGAAATCGATATAATAGGTCAGCACTACACAAAAACGTTTTCTATCGTTATTTATAAATTTGACATTTATACCTGTCAATTAAGTCTCTCATACGTAGACAGAATTGTCTACGCTCTTATATAAAAAAAAAACAGACTATAGCTCTAGTTCGTTGTGCGTATTATTGAAATAAAAGTATATTATGGATATTTATAGCATTTACACGCTTCCGAATTGAAAGGTCCAGCTCGTTCTGAAGTAAAATTTATGTATTTGACTACAAAGAAATTGATGTGTGACCTTAAGTCGAACTTAAGGTCACCGCATACATATCACTTCGGAAAGGGATCGTAACCGTATCACCTCGAACCGTTTAGTATTCTTTGTATGAAATTCCATATTGTAACGCACTTTAATTAATGGGATACGTAACGTAATCGCCTCACCACTGAACAGATAACCAAACGCGCGCTTACGGATTACGTTACGTTACATATGCACGTAACGTAAGCGTATCGACATGTCCTCGGCTACGGCTAGGCGAAGACGATTCGGTTCGTTTCTTTTCCGAGTTGATATGTGTTCGGTGACCATTAAAATGGGGCCTACTTTTTCGATTGAGATCTATATTCGCTTGCTACTTACTACCGCCGATAAAAGAACACGAGCCGCTTGAACGTTGTGAGAACATGCTTTGTTTTTTTTTTAAATAATTGTAAATTAAAGAATACAAGAAGAGCATTGAATTAGTTTCACCAAAATATAATATAGTGACCCTAATATTATAATTATATTAAAGAAGTAGTCATCTTTTATGTCAAGCTCTAATCTGAAGCTGATATGAATCGGTCATTCATTTAAATAACTTGTGTATAAAAAAGGGAAAACTTCAAAATTAATAATCCACTTGACAGTTGACAGTTTGAGTCAACGTCATCTCAATTATTATCGTGATTAAAAAGTTATGTACATGATATTTTAATTTAGATTAAAAAGACATTAGCAATTAGAAAAGTTTGGATAATCATTTTTGTTACTTGTAAGAATATTTTTTTTATTTCCATCAATATTACTACAGAAGGATAAAAGCTAGAATGCAATGCTCCCTCGTCGTCGAAACGTTGGTATTCCTGATAGACCAGAACAAATTCAAGAAGAATTGATTCCGTATTCTAAATTGGATAAAAACGGCTCCGTACTAAAAAGAGTTGCTGTACCGCCTACTCAAGTTAAACAAACGCATATTGGTTTTGTTGAATCTGAGAGTACCTTTGATTTTTTGGAAGAGTTTGTATTTGAACCAGTGATGGCTGCGAGAGACAGAACGCAAGAGTTTGTCTCAACTGTTCGGAGTTTGCAAGGAAGGACCTTAGCTAGGCCAGTCGCAAAAGATGACCGAAAAGCAGTAATTCTTGCGACTTATTCTCAGTTTATGAGTATGGCAAAAGTGATAAGTAAAAATATCACCAGTACATATGCAAAATTAGAAAAACTAGCATTGTGTAAGTGTCGAATTTTTACATTTTATTTTATTTAAGAAACAGACAATTATCATAACACATAGGATATAACAGATAATAAAATATGCTAAAATCAATAAAGTTTTTACTAATACATAAAAAACTATTTTTACCCACTCATTCAAATTATCATTATAACATAATTACATTATGCATGTTGTATAATAAGTGATATACTTACTATAATTAACACTTTGCTGCACATAAAAATGCTTCAACTATATTAAAATAGAGCCTATGTTATTTCTTGATACTGTAGGTTTCTATTTGTGAATGAATTATTAAAAAGCAGCACAGTAGTTTTGGATCTTATTCAATACAATCAAACAAGAAAATCTTTCCTCTTTGATAGAAGTATTATACACGATATCATGGCTTCCCCAACTGTGGGGTTTCGCAGGAATGTCCCAGGGGCGTCGCGTGTCGATAAGTCATGATCCATCTCATTAGGAGCCATCATTAGTTAGATAGATATCTCTTTTTTATTTTTATGATCGTTATGAATTTGTTTGCTGTTAGCCCTGCAGTATATGCATAATATATAACTTTGTATATTTTTAATGTAATTTTTTATATTTTGCAGTGGCCAAAAAGAAGTCGTTATTTGATGATAGATCAATGGAAATTCATGAGCTGACATATATTATAAAGGGAGATTTGAACTCATTGAATCAACAAATAGCCAGGCTAGGCGAAATGCCCAGAGGTCGTAAAACAATGCACAGTCATTCATCAAGTGTAGTCTTGGCTCTTCAGTCTAGGCTCGCTTCAATGAGTAATCAATTCAAGCAGGTATATACTATATTTCATTGTACAAATTTATAAAAAGTTCTGATAAAATGACAAATGTATTTGAATATCATTGCAAAGATGAAGAGAAATTGCAAGATGCCACATATAACAGCACTATGCTCTTACATGTGGCATCTATTATATTATTATTTTATTTATATATATTAGTAGGTCATTTATTTATTTCTGTAGGCATTTTTTTTATGGCTTAGGGGGCATAGGGTAAACATGGAGTGGGAGTCGTTTTCACAACTATCAATACCCATAGACACCTGCATAAAGTCTATATAGATGCGCTGCCCACTTTTCTCCTCCCACCTCCATGGGCCACCGGCTACTTACACACCGTACGAAATGCGACAGCACAGCTGTCACTTTACACTGGTCTCGTGAAAGCGAGAGTCACAGTGTTGAGGCACTGCAGTTATGCAAACCCTTGGCTTTGTGTATGTATATGTTTTTCTTTAATTTCTTGTGTGAGTGTGTGTATGATCTTCCTACATAAATAAAATTATATTAATTTTATTAATTATGTATATATAATAATTTTTTTTTTTTATAATTATTTAGGTTCTCGAAGTAAGATCTGAAAATCTTAAACATCAAAACAACAGACGAGAGCAATTCTCAAGTGCTGCACCAATTGTTAAAGAAATCCCATCTATTTTACAACCAGATGAAGTAAGCATAGACTTAGGAGAAACGTCTGGCTTAATGACACAACAAATGGCACTTAGGGATGATAGTGATATGTATGTTCAACAAAGAGCAGAAACTATGCATAATATTGAAAGCACTATAGTGGAACTGGGTGGTATATTTCAGCAGCTTGCTCATATGGTGAAAGAGCAAGACGAAGCTATTGGAAGGATTGATACAAATATACAAGAAGCAGAAATGAATGTTGAAGCAGGACATAGAGAAATTTTGAAGTACTTTCAAAGTGTGACAGGAAACAGAGCTCTCATGTTGAAAGTTTTTGGTGTATTAATATTCTTCTTCATCTTCTTTGTTGTGTTTATGGCATGAGAAATATTATATCAATGCAAGTATGTTATAAAAAATGTATTATTGTAAATAAATTGGGAAACATAAAGCAGTTATTGATTACACACCTAGGCTATATCTTATTCTTGATTAATGACTGTAATATTTTTATTGCTACAGCAACATGTAGCCCTGTCAACCTGTACTACAAATAATTGCCAGTGCTACCTGCTACTCTCCTATAACATTTAAATTAAAGAGCCAGCATAGGCATTAGAAGAAATATTTAGCTAATGGACACTGAATTAGACACAAAACAAAATTAAATTTCAATGACAATATCAGCCCTTTTGTTGCATCAAAATGTATAATCAAATTGTGTTGTTCACATAAAACTGTGTTCTCGCTGTTAGATGTGGTATGGTGCATAAACATAAATCTGTGATGAGGATGTTTATAGACAGTGGCTCTCTCAAGCAAACTCCTCCACTAGCTGCTCACTTTCACTCCAGCATCACAACAGTGATTTTGTTTCTCAAGGGCATATGTGATACTTTCTAAAAATTTTGCATATCCTTTCCATTTATTTTTAATTTAAAAGCTCCGCTTCTTTCCCTAAAATATTCTTCAACAGTGGTCCCACTGTTGAAGAATATTTTAGGGAAAGAAAATAAACCTTTCACTAAGTTCAAGTTATGTTAAGGTTTAACTAGCAACCGAGGACTCCAGACACATACACCACAGACCCCACTTTAAGAAACCCTACTATAGAGATCATCATTTACAGTAACCGTCATCATTAGCAACCAGGTAGTAAACACCAATTATACAATAAATAGAGATACATTTTAATAGCTTTTATTAGGAAATATAATATTAATATTTAAGTCATATTATACAAAATGTATTCTAAAAAAAGGTGAAAATAACATAACATTTGTACAAGTATCTTCACCATATTTACATTCTTATTCAAAATTTATATTATATGTTCAATTAATTATTAATGCAGGAATTCATCGCACCAATCTTTTAAGCATTGATAGCAATCTGAAGACTGTTTGGTGTTTGAACTACATGTGTCTTTCATCCATTCTTGAAATAATTCTTTATCTTTTTTTAAGACCAAGAATTGTCCCAAAACAACATAAGCCTGAAACAAAAATTATAATTATATTTAGAATAAACAATAATATAAAAAACAGATCCAAAGTTAACCCCATAAGGTTTCGGATATGATTGATATTGGGATGATGATGAACATTGGGATATTTACATGCCTAATGTTTAGAGGTATATAATTTTGATTGCTTATTCAAATACATTGTTGTGAGTAGATGAATTAAGTTGTGATATAGTTAACAACAATACTGTTATGAAATTAATATTTTCTTTTAAATAAATTTTTGTTTTCTTTCTTGTCGTAGTATAAATTATGTAAATTGTTTTATTGTCTTTATCAAATGACATCATTATTCGACTTTTTAAGTAGGTACCTTGCGTTCAATGTTATTATGTAGGTACATAACAAACAGATAGTATAATTAGTCATAAAAGTATGCATATCAAACATTTCCTAACCTTGTCGAATCCGGCAGTTTCCAATCTCTTTCCTAATACTTCGCCAACGCCGGCTAAATCTGTAACAGGTTTGTCTCCCATTGGCTCAGCAACGAAGTTTCTATGTTTTTGTGATGTGCTCGACATGGTGGTGTATTAAAAGTTTTCACAATATCACAATTACTAAAATGAGATTTGTAGTTTAAGATTTTCGATAAGAGTATTTGTATTCTATTTTCTCAACCGATTTCCGAGTGACGCAGCCCTGAGCCCGCTAGACGCAAGGACGCTCTTGCATGACATTGTCATTTTTTCAATTTTGGCATTGAACAAAACATTCTGCCAACAGGTAACTATTTTATGAATTAATGTTGGAATTAGCCCTAAAAAACATTACGAATTAATAACAGCCATAATTTAATTTAACTAATATGGTTATTCGCATAACTACTATATATATTATAATAATAATAAATAAGCAATAACTACTAATAAACACTTAGAGCATTTAAACTACCATGCCATGGTTAAAAATGCTCTAAGAGTTAACATAAATCTATATACTAATACGTGAAGCAAAAACCTTAGGAACATTTTTACGAAAATTGCGCAGACAAAGGTGTATGAAATTTGACACACTTTTATTTTATGTGTAAGAGAAGTGCAGAATGCAAATATATTTTAATATTTATGTTTATAAAGTACTATAATTTAATAAATAAAACTACACACACTACCATGCATTTGACACATTGATATATAAGATACACGTAATTCTTTAGTTTTTAATTGCAAAAAAGTTTCACTTAGATCGAATAACGATCTTCACGGGTCCACTACCACACTGTGCGCTTTAAAGGTCAGCGCGTAAAGCTATTGTTGCCAGTTTATGTCTTCGTATGATTCTGTAGAAAATAACAATAGAAAAAAAAATACATTCTCTTTGACTACAATAATGATTAATGATTAATGTCAGTTTGCAATTGTCAATTGTTTTGTTTTACATGAAACTTAAAAAATTATGAAAAATACTGTGATCTAGACAGTGAACTAAACTGTTATTGTATATCGTTGTGAATATGAAAAAAAAATAATACCCTTAAACATTGAAATTGATTATAGCAAAGAATAACCTATAACATGGTAGGCAGTTGTGTACTTATAATTTATTGTTGTATTTTGTTAGTAACATTAGTTAAAAAGGTTACTTATAGTTTGGTTTTTTTCCTCAAACAATTATTTAAAAAAAAATAAACAATATATTATCTAATATTACAGGATTTACCGAATACTGGTACAAGTTCGCCGGGGTTGATCGGCACTGGGCCTCTGTTACCTCCTCCAATGCTTGGCGGAATGCCTCCGCCAATACCTCCGACAGTAGCCATGCCACCGGTTCCTGGAATGCCACCAAACATGGGGCCGCTACCGCCTATGGGGTTTCCACCTATGATGGCACCATTCTCAATGCCCCCACCGGGCTTTCCTCCATTCAAACCAGTAAGCTATTTGTCATTCAATTCTAATTTGTAAATTTTACAGTAATGTTACATTTTGTAGTTCATAGTTCATATGTAACATAGGTAGAACTACAATTGAATAAAACATCCAAGAAGCATAGAGGTTTGGGCTATTTTTAGTTTTACACTGCAATTTTTATTACTGGCAAAATAATTTTTGTTAATTACTGTTATTTGAAGCCTTGATACTGTTATTTGTAGCTCCTAACTGCATGTAAGGCTGGTTTTAGTGTCATGCGGACCGTCAGTACGGATCGCTCCGCGCATGCCGATCTGTATTACAGCTACGGAGCGTTTTAGAGTAATGCGGACGGGTCCGTATGGACGACCGTCCGCGCGGACAGCTCCGCAGCCGTCCGTATGGCGCGTCCGTGCCACGGAGCTGTCCGCGCGGAGCGCCGCGCCGCGCTGCTCGCGCCTCTGCCTGCAGCGAGCGTTTTAGTATCGTGCGGAGCGACCGTCAGTACGGAGCAGTCCGCGCGGAGCGATCCGTACTGACGGTCCGCGTGACACTAAAACCAGCCTAACTGCTGAAAAACGTATTTTTTTCAAGGACTATTAATATAAATTAAATATAATGTATATTCAATTTATATATTAAAGGCAATAGCTGATTTTTGTGTTCACTTTGACAATGGAAATAATACTGAATATTTATTTAGGAACTTGGTGCCCCAGCGCCAGACATATCACCAATGGCGAATCAAGGTAATCCTTGGTCAGAACATAAAGCACCAGATGGCCGTATATATTATTACAATTCTCTGACCAAGCAAAGTCTATGGGAAAAGCCTGATGACTTGAAAAGTCCAGCTGAGGTTTGTATTTGAGTACACTTTTGTTATTAACTCATCCATTCCTGATTGTAAAATTGAAATTTCTAAAGTATTACACAATTGAAGTACAGGATACATTCAAAAGGACTACCCAGGAGACAGGTGTGTCAACTATTAACAGTAATTTTAGGGTTCCGTATCTCAAAGAGAAAAAATGGAACCCTTATAGGATTGATTTGTTGTACGTCTGTCAAGACCTTTTTGTCTGTATGTCTGTCAAGACCGTCAAGGCTGAAATAGTTTGTCAAATACGGAGGTCAGTTATGTCTTGATGCCTTAAAAATATCACACTTCTAAGTTAACGCAATAAAAAGTTATAGCCAATTATGCACAAATTTTGTATGAAAATGTACTTTGTCGAAAACCAAAAACCTATCGGGTACTTTCTGTTGACCTGGAGTTGTGAAATTTGGCAAAAAGTAAGAACTTATAGCACATATATAGGAATAAATCTGAAAACTAGTAAATTATATGTATATCATTGAAAAAATCATTATCAACTTATAACTGTAATTCGTTGCCTACTAAATGTGTGTGAGCAACCGCTTGTATAAGTTTGTCAACTTAAAGGGCAGGCGTAAAGTTATAATAATTGAAAACCATGCATTACGTTTGGATTACGGAACCCTCGGTGTGCGAGTCGGACTCACACTTGGCCGGTTTTTTAATATATGATAGGAAGTGAACAAGCATTTGGAGCCCTTTTTTCATGACTCCTATGTATGTAGACATCCATGTAAAAGCTATATAGATGTGTTACCCTCCTTCCTCCTCTATAGGCCACCGGCGACTTACTGCACAAAACACGACAGCACAGCTGTAAATTTATGTTGGTATTGTGTTTTGAAATAAGATATACATTTGCAGAAGTTATTATCATCATGTGTTTGGAAAGAATATACAACAGATGCAGGAAGAGTCTATTACCACAACATTGAGACCAAGGAGTCCAGTTGGGTTGTGCCCAAAGACCTTCAAGAAATTAAGGACAAAATTGCTGCAGAAGAAGCTGCACAGTAATTATCAATTGATATAATATGTTCTATAATTATTAACATTTATAATATTGTGTTATATAATTGATTTTTTGTGTGAATTGTGATGATGAATTAGTGAATAATGGTGTTTAGTGCACATATACATCTGCACAAATGAGGTCATGCATTTGCAATTGTCTCTTTTTACTTTAGGCTCTCAAAAACTACATGAAATGCTGTTTTTGAGATCTAATATTGTGGGCAAGAGTAACCTCTCTGATCATGACAACCTAATTTGGCAATTCCTAACAAAAACACACTTGATTATTATTATTTTATTTAATTATTTAATAATAATCAAGTGTTTAAGTTTAAAATAAACTGCACAGTAAAATAAAATATATTTTTTTGAAAGTATTTAATAATAATGATGTACTTTTAATATTGTATTGCAGAGTAGGGTTAAATGCGGATGTGCCTCCTGGTGAAGTACCACTACCAGCTTCACCCGGAGCATCAGGCAGCTCAGCTCTCGATGAGGCCATGGCTAAGACTCTGGCAGCTATTGATCCATCACTAGCCAATGCTATACCTATACCGGAAGAAAGTAAGTATTATAAAAATATAATATTGGACAAATCTCTTCATTTGCATTACAATTATCTTACTTATATATCTCTTACATAAGTAAGGGCACAACCACAATGACTATGAAGAATGATAGCCTACAGCAGCCACAGTCCCTGATAGTTTGTGCCAATTATTTAAATTTTAATTATTTCGCAAGCTGCAAAAATTTAATGTTTAATTTACTTCTCTTGACAATTCTTGTATATGTAATATTGTATTTTAAATATCATCACAACATGAGGCCCGCTGAGTTTGTTTCGCTGGTTCTTCTCAGGACAGGGCTAGGGTTGAACCGGTGGTAGATTTATTTGTTGACATTCAAAAAGTAATTCCTGTAATTCTATTTTGAATAAAAAACTTTTTCATTTTCATTTAAATAATTGTTGACAACACTTCTAGTCCTGTCAATTTAGGTATATAAATAGTGATCAAATAATGAAAATTCCAACAGAGCCAAATTTTTGTACAGATCTTGGATTTTCCATTACGAATAAAGTGCCAAAAATCTCCACAGATTGCTTAAATGAAATGAAAAAAAAAAAACATTTAAAATTAATTTATTGAGTTATGGACTAAAGTCAGAACAAATGTAAAAGTTAAGTAAAATATGCTAGCTATCTATATCTTAGAATTTGCTGGGGTTTTAAAAATGATATAATAAAAGATTTTTTAAACTTTTTTGTTTACAGTAAAACCTGAAGAAATAGCGCCGCCTCAAATGAACGGACAAGATTCGAATGATCAAACACCAGAACCTCAGTACAAGGACAAGAAGGAAGCTATAGAAGCCTTCAAGGAACTACTTAGAGATAGGGTCAGTTTTCACCTTACCTGAAATTGAAAAACTTCAAAATTGAATATTTTTACTGTCCATAATAGGGAATATGCGTATGATTCATAATGATATTTTTTTTTATATGCAAAGTCTTTTCCTGTAGATGTGCGTACGTATTAATATTTTTTGTATAATTTTGTTTTCAATCAGAAAATATTGAAAAGTGCAAAAATTGTACGGGAAGATTGAATTAGGTGAAACGCACGCCATTGATTGGCATGAATTATTACGTCAAATATCATAATAATGTGATTGTCAAAGAGCATTGGAGCATTGCCATTGGTGGTTGTTATGATGCGTGACGTCATCGTCAGCGCGGCAAAATGGCGATCGTTTAAAAAGCTGTTATCGGCCTACTAATTTGAAACATTTTTTTTGAACTTAATATTGTTTGTTCAGCGCTGGTATTTTTTTTACATTAATGTAATAATGTAAATTATCATTTAAAAATATAAAAAAAATACATGCATATTCCCTATTTTAGCTTTGATAGAGTCGAAACTATATCATGTAGCTATGCCGCTGTCATTTCTTTGACAGCATCAGTAACATCTATATTACCTTAATCAGAAGTCATGTGTCCAGTGCTAAATCAATGGCTTTATCAATCAGCACCAAGAAGGACTTCTCAGTCCTTCTGGAAATTCTAGTGGAACTTGGAATTATCTTTCCACTTTTGAAGTTTGACCAACATTACCTTTGAGCCCAAATGTCTGATCTGAGCCAGAACCATGTTTTTTTATATAGTGCTGTTGGTGAGAATGAACTTTTACGTGTTAAAGTACACATATAATAGTACAATTTTTTTCAGAATGTCCCATCAAACGCAACTTGGGATCAATGCGTGAAGATAATATCCAAAGATCCAAGATATGCAACGTTTAAGAAGTTGAATGAGAAGAAGCAGGCCTTCAATGCCTACAAGACACAGAAACTGAAAGACGAAAGAGAAGAACAGAGGTGAAACTCATGTCTACATTTTTCCTATAATAATTAGGTAGTGCCAAGCTACATTGGGAGCTTTTGTGATTAGCCGGTTATTAGATGACTCATATTTTTCAGACTGAAGACAAAAAAGAACCGCGAGAACTTGGAGGAGTTTCTGCTGAGCTGTGACCGAGTCACGTCACTGACAAAGTACTACAAGTGCGAGGAAATGTTCGCCAATTTCGAGGTAAAGATCTTAATGTAATATAATTTCGTAAGAAGCTGTGCCACACTGCGTGTGCGTGTGCGAATTGGTAGGTACCAGGAGGTACTTCTCGCTTACACGAGACCGGCGTAAAGTGCCAGCTATGCTGTGGCGTTTCGTGCTGTAAGTGAGTAGCCGGTGGCCCATGGAGGTGGGAGGAGAAAGGAGGGCACCGCATCTGTATAGTCTCTATGCGGATATCTATGGTCTTTTGCCCTCCTATACCATAAAAAATATTAAATAATATTTTATTGGAGTTTACTAAAAGAAGAATTAAGGAGTATTATTAGCTGGGCACCGTCTACTGCCGGACAAAGGCCTCATAGAGCGCCTTAGGTCTTGTCACGACCCACCGTCCAACATGCTAGGAAAAAATATATGAGGAGTATAGGGCACAACACCAGTATAACGCTTTACCGCGCTTATGTCGCTTACCAGTCTAATAAACAAATTTCAATTTTTTTTTTAATTAAAAAGTTTTATTTAATTTTATTATAAGAATATTCAAGAAAACTAAATTTCATTGAAAAAAATCTCTTTATAATGTATATCTGTACAGATATGGCGGTGCGTGCCCGACTCGGACCGGCGGGACATCTACGAGGACTGCATGTTCACCATCACCAAGCGAGAGAAAGAGGAGGCCAAGGTGCTGAAGAAGAGGAATATGAAGATGTTGGCGCAGGTGAGAGAAAAGTTCTTTATTAGTCGACGGATCCACCATACACACATACGCATATGCGCACGCACACGCGCACACACACACATGTACATACACGCACACAACGTGTGTTGTTGTGTGTGTTGTAGTAAAGTAGTAAAAAAAATAAATAATAATAATAATTTTTCATTATCGGACCGGATCAGTATTTCCGAAGAATACCCTATAAACAAAAGTGTAATATAACAATTTGTATTGCAGGTGCTGGAGAACATGTCGGCCATCACGTACAGCAGCACGTGGAGCGAGGCGCAGGTGCTGCTGCTGGAAAACGCGTCCTTCAAGAACGACGTCAGCCTGCTGGGCATGGACAAGGAGGATGCGCTCATCGGTAACGCACACTCATACAGCACCAGCTACAGCAGCTCACTCATATAGCACCAGCTAAAGCAGCACACTCGTATAGCGCCAGCTACAGCAGCACGTGGAGCTAATTGCAGGTGCTGTTGCTGGAGAAAGCACCCTTTAAGAACGACGTCAGTCGCACACATTTATGTAGCACCAGCTTTCTTCAGAGACTCTTAAGACGTCATCAGTATCCTCTAATGGTTGGCCTAGAGGCAAAGGAAACTGCTGCTCATGTGCTTATGGAATGCACGGGAGTGGCAGCACAACGAGCGTCCTACTAAAGGCACCCTGAAACGCTCCAGATGGCATGCGCCAATGGCAAGAAACTGCTGGCCTTCCTGAAGGAGCTGAACTGGGAATGACGCAAGAAGAAAGACTTAAGGCCCACCCACACGCAAAATAGGCGCAACAGCGTCGAGTTGCGGAAACGGCCCGGACAACAAGTAACAAGTAACCTCTAATGGTTCAGTTTTGTAATATTATCTCTTAATGCTCTCCACAATTCCCCAATGTATAAACATGCAAATTCCTAGGTCATAAGCTCTTTAATAGTTTTAGCTGTGCATTGTTTGTTAGTCACTCTATCTGATGAGTCTTTTGATTTATGAAAATGTTTTCAGTGTTCGAGCAGCATATAAGAAACTTGGAGGCTGAGTATTTACAGGAGAGGGAACAAGTGAAGAAGAAAAATAAACGCCAACAGAGGAAGAACAGAGACAACTTCCTGGTACGTGATGCTTCTCTGTTGTGATGCCTATTTTGATACAAAATTTACAAGCTCAACTAAATCTAGTTAACTGCGGAACTTTTTAATTGAGATTGCATTGTGACGAGCTGCAATTGGTAATGAAAGTCATCTTTATGTATGTAAAATTCACGTGTCACAATGTTAGTAACCATACTCTGATACTCCTCGGATACGCCTCGACCGATTCTCATGAAACTTTGCATGCATATCGGGCAGGTCTGAGAATCGGCCAACATTTTTCATCTCGATATTTCCATGGGATCGAATCTTAAAATCGCCGGCCGCAATTAGTAATTGATAAAATCATCAGATTATAGCCCAATTCAGATCCAGCAATGAACAGGGCCTCTTCTAAGCTTACCGTTGTGTTACAGGCGCTATTGGACAGCCTGCACGAAGAGGGCAAGCTCACCTCCATGTCGCTGTGGGTGGAGCTCTACCCCGTCATCTCCGCCGATATGCGCTTCTCCGCCATGCTCGGTACTGTAAACAAGTCTACGTATACACACGCGCACACACATACATACGTGTAGCATGTACGTACTGAATACGGTAGTTAACTACATGTGGGTATGCTGCAGCCAGCCAAGCCAACACTCGGCGGTGTGCTGCAAACTCGCTTATAATACAAAAAGGTAGTTCCACGCTGTATAGAAGCTGAATTAGACCGGCGTGACAGGGGAAGGGTACTTACCAATTCCTCACACGATACCGTCTTACTTATCATGTGTGGCTCTCCGTTGGCTCATACGAGTCAAGGAGGAAAGGAGTGCAAACGCATCTGTGTAACAATTACGCGGAATTCTATGGGCGTCGGTAGCTATCAAACGGCACATACTACTCATTTACTACTACTATTACTAACTTATGATACAAAAATCTTTGCGAGCGCAGCCGCAGCAGTCACGCGCAGGAGATCACATACTTCCAGACTAATGGAGTGTTTTGCTTAACATGCACGTAAGCACAAACGCACACGCGTCCGCACGTATACGCACTTATGCTCGCACACCTACTACGTTAAAACCTAACACTAAAAAATACACAGTGTAAATAAAAATTTTGTTCACCTGTGTTCATTAGCACTTAAATGATGCGGTATAATAGTTTGAATCTTATAAAAATAAACCTAACAATTAGCGGATATCTATCTAGTCGAGGTTACGATATACTAATTTGGGTGTACTCATTAGTGGCTTTTTTTAATTTCTATTCCCATCCATTATTAAGATTCATTTCTTCATTTTTCATTAAGTTTGATCAAATGCATAAGGTTTCAATATGAAATGTTATATTTTTTGTTACAGCAAGGTAACCTAGTATTGATTGTTATTTGTAGTTATTGTCATTTTCAAGTTTAATTTTATTAAGACTTAATGTGGTTGAATGCAGCCGAATCAGGCTCGCGCGACCGGGGAGTTACTCGCTGCTGCACTACTGCGCACATAACAAGTGGGAGAAGTGGCGGTTATGCTGTCTTGCCCTTGTGAATTGAGAGTCTGAATACCCATTAAAAAGTAGAGGTGAAAAGCTGTTACTCAATTACATACCCTCACCAAAGAACCTTGACAGTTTCTTTACTTCGCTATGAAAAAAACATTATAATAATACATCAAAAGTACCCATTACTCTCGGTATCATACAATAAGCTAGGCACTGTAAACCCTGTCAATAAAGTAGTAGCAATAAACGTCAGTAAAAACAAACAGTCCATACCCTTAATACTAAGTTCTACCTACACAACACGGCAAGTAGGCGAGAGGCACGGCACTCGCGCTGGCCTACAGCACAGTCACGTTGCAGGTCAGAGCGGCTCCACCCCGCTGGACCTGTTCAAGTTCTACGTAGAGAACCTCAAGGCGCGCTTCCACGACGAGAAGAAAGTGATCAAGGAGATACTCAGGGAGAAGGGCTTCGAGGTGAAGGGCGAGACCACGTTCGAGGAGTTCGCGACCGTCGTGTGCGAGGACAGCAAGTCCGCCTCGCTGGACGCGGGCAACGTGAAGCTCACCTACAACTCGCTGCTCGAGAAGGTAATGTGTGGCAGCTTGCACGCATGTGCGTACAACTGTGTGCTACTAAACAGAGGTGATTGCTACTTGATAGTAGTAACATTTCACTCCTATTAGCAGTTCTCATGACTGTCTATTTTTATTTATTATTTTTTGGACCTGAACTTTTGCTGTGGAAGCGAAGACAGCTCAATATACCTACATTGGATTGATATGAGTGTTCGCCGGGTGACTAAACTAGGTTTGGGGTTAAAAGGGGGGATCGCTCACTCTCTTGCAGGCGGTAGACATGCACCCCGATATGAAATTATGACTGTCTGTTATTTTTAGGGTTCCGTATCTCAAAGAGAAAAACGGAACCCTTATAGGATCGTTTTGTTGTCCGTCTGTCTGTACGTCTGTCAAGACCTTTTTCTCTAAAACGCGTGAAGGGATTAAGCTGAAGTGGAAGAGCTGGTCAGTTACGTCTTGATGCCTTGAAAAATCACACTTCTAAGTTAATGCAATAAAAAGTTATAGCCAATTATGCACAAATTTTGTATGAAAACGTACTTTGTTTGCAAACCAAAAAATTATCGGGTACTTCCCGTTGACCTGGAGTTGTGAAATTTGGCAAGAAGTAAGAACTTATAGCACATATATAAGAATAAATCTGAAAACTAGTAAATTATATGTAGATCATTGGAAAAATCACTATTGTCAACTTATAACTGTAATTCGATGCCTACTAAATGTATGTGAGCAACCGCTTATATACGTTTGTCAACTTAAACGGCAGGCGTAAAGTTACAATAATTGAAAACCATGCATTACGTTTGGATTACGGAACCCTCGGTGTGCGAGTCGGACTCGCACTTTGGCGGTTTTTTTAATACTCTAAGTGTTTAGTATTTCGTGTTTCGCCAGGCTGAAGCTCGGAACAAGGAGAAGATGAAGGAAGAGACGAAGGCGCAGAAAAAGATAGAGAGCGCGTTCAAGTGGGCGCTGACGGACGCCGGCGTCGACCACACGCTGCCGTGGAGCGAGGCGCGGGGGAAGGTGGACCTCGCCGCGCCGGAGTTCGCCGCCGTGCCGAGTGATGACGACCGCGCCAGGATATACAAGGTAAGTTCGTTATCTATCATCATCATTATTATCACCATCATCATGAACAGCTAGAAGATGTCGACACTCGACTGCTGTACATAGGCCCCCTCCAGAGAGCGCCATAGGTCACAAGCTGCTAGCATCCATAATCTGTATATTAAGAAATTGAAAGGTCAAAGAAAAGATGGGCTCATGACAGCGGAAGCGGCTGGAAAGGCTTGGATGGGTATTGGAAAAAAATACATATATACAATTTTACTCTAAGTGAGAACAGTCAGACTAATGTAAGAAACTTAAAGTGTGTTAATAAAGCTTTAATAATAATAAGAGGATCACGACTAGAGCGCTATCAAAAGATTGAAGTCAAAACATCATTGGCATATAATTTTCTGAACGAACTCTCGTACATGTATGTTCATACCACTTCAAAAAGAGCAAACATTAGTTAGGATCACTTTAACTATATTTCTTTAAATATGATATTTGATAGTCTGATTCGTCCTGGATAGCTTAGAGACTAAATAATTTGGTCTAACCCTGGCCCAGAAATATTCACTGCCTACTTCGTTAGTGGTGATGGTTGACTTACCGCATATTTCTTGTTTCAGGATTATCAACACGAACAAGAAGAGAGCTGCATGCACTACCACCATCCGAAGGCGTGCAAGTCCAAGAAGTCCAAGAAGAAGAAACGCTCACATGCCGCGTCGTTGGTGAGTGCGATCAGTATTACGAATGTCTTAATACAACGCCAGATTATATTGAACTAACTGTTACCCGTGGCTTTGCTCGCGTGGTAGAAAAAGAAATATTGTACATATTTCGAGCCGACGGCACTTTTCAGTCCTTCAACTATCTCCATACTAATATCAAATCGATCTGTTGGTCCGATTTGATGTGACAGAAGGACAAACAAACAAAAACACTTTCGCATTTATAATATGTATTAGTATAGATGATCTCCTGTCTCGGAGAGAATTGTGATTATAGTAAGTAACAATATCTTCAAGCAACTATTTAAGATGTATGTATAAGGTCCGGTAAAAAAAGACCGTAAACCTGCATCTGTTAATATAATTGATATAGATAACACTTTGATATTTATAGCTATAGATAAAAAAAATCTGAATTGTTGCCATGTTTTCAAAGACACAACGAAGTCTTAAATGTGACGCAATTAAAATATCAGGTCCTGTTAAAATAGATGAGCAAATTAGAACATAGCTGTAACTTAACGACATCTGTTCGCCTCGTGTCTTGCGTCCTCGCACGCTCGCCTGAAGCCACAATGAGATCGGGTTTTCGTACACTATACTTTTTTTTATTGTATATATCGGCGCGAAGACGACTTGATTTATTAAAATGGGACAATTGATTGTCAAAGTGTAAATTCTTGAATGTCATTAGCTTAATTAGCGGTGGCCCATGGAGGTGGG
>LUGF01018227.1:160714-185823 GCA_001625245.1 Calycopis cecrops | reverse complement strand
CACATAAGTTGACTCGCATCTCTCTGTTGCTTGTAAGTAAAGGAGGGCAACCTATTTGGTTTCCCAACAATACACATACGTATAATCAGAGGCTATCTATTAGATTACAAAATACCCCATACTACTCTTTGCAATAAAAAACTCTGAAGTCAATTTTTTATGACGCCAATGACGCCCTGCCAATATGCAAGGCTTAAAATCCTAAAGCATAAAACAGATATTTATATTAAAGCCGAGCTGTCAGCTTGTTGATGCTTTTTAATCATTAAACAAGGCCCTTAGGCGCAGCGCAGACGACACACTTTTTGTGCGATCGAGTCTGCGGCGCACAAAAAGTCTGCATGGCGCGCAAAAAGTCGGTCGCGGATTTTTCACAGACTCAACGCACACGACGCACATCTTCGAACATTCTTTTTATCATGATATATATCTATTTGAAGTATCACAAATTGCTGGTCTATTTTGTATTTGTTATGTTAATATAGTTACATCGACCTCTGGCGCCATGATGGCGTGCGTTACGTCCATCCCTAGCAAATGTAGATGGCCGACTAAAGTGTGCGCCGTCTGCGTTAGCGCGCGTTGAAGCAAACGTTCAATTTTTTTCACACACTTTTTGTGCGGAGCGGCGCGGTGCGGTCTGCCCGTATACACGGATTTTATGTGCGCCGGACTTTTTGCGCGTCGTGTGCGTTACTGCATAGGTTCTATTTTCACAGACTAAAAAGTACGTCACGGATAGTCTGTCGTCTGCGCTGCGCCTTATTCATTTACTTCTATTTACTATTACTACCATAAGTTGCGAGTGTGATGCACGTGGTGACCAAGAAATATGTTTTACAACATGTGACAAAGTAATGGGCTATTTTCCAAGTTTTCAAAAACCACTCCAGAATGTTTATCAGTGATCAATGAACTTATACATTCTTTTATTTTTTATTCTGATAAGTATTTACTTTCAAATTTTAAATTCAAAATTCAAAATTTTAAAGACCCGCGAAAACACTTCTTTAAGCGAAATGGCGTCCTGTGACGTAGATATTCTGTATCCTAAATGTCAAGTAGTGAATGACATAAGTATGTGACTTATTTCATATGTAGCATTTGTTTATTTTGTATTATCTTTGTAATAACCGTAGACAGTTGTATTCTCTGTCTACGGTAATAACAAACATTTGTACCAAGTATCAACATGTAACAGTGACAATAATATTAAAATTATGACCTATATACAACTCTTTGACAAATGACAATTGACAACTTAGTTATTACTAGAAATAGAAACCCGGGGCTACCAATGATAGAGCTCACGCAATACTGACGTCATAATAAATTTCAAGTCGTTTCGTATCACGTGACTCATGAATAAAAATACGTATTTTTTTTAAATAGATTTTAAAATAAAATATTGATTATTTACTAATTATTTCACTACATAATGACTTCATAAATCATATTAATTAAAGATTACATTCAATAAGCTTATATTTTTAATACTGGAAAATAGCCCATTGTATTTAATTATTCTTTTGTATTATTGATTCTGAAACAAACCTGAAAATTTGGCCGGTGACCAAAAAAGAACCCTGTATACGCTTCATTTCATGAATTGACAAAAGAAACCTGACCAGTTAGGATTTTTTACCACTTAATTAATAGAGATAAACTCGTACCGTACCTGATCTAATAGTTTCAAAATATAAGCGACCCCCATCGCAAAACCGTCGTCGGTAAATGTAGCGCCCGTCTTGTTCTTTTTCGACATCTTGTCTTTCGACAATATCATGTGTTCCACGAAGTTGACAGTCAGGGGCGGTATGATTATAAAGAAATTTTTGAGATGAATATTCTTCGGGTTCCTGAACACGGGAGCGAAAACGTCCACCAACAACTTGAAATACTCTGTGCCCTGTATGAAGTTACTTATAATGCCATTCACATTCTCATCAAAGTTCTCGGCAGATTGCACGGATTGGGGCGTCATTTTGTTGTCTTCGCACGAATCTTTGAATCGTTTGGGCTCGAGGTTGGGCAGAAATACTGTCGCGTTAGAACAGCAGTGTCTTCCCCCGGACCTTACCATGCGCACGTAGCCCATCGCGTTGCCGATCTGACTTATCAAATCTCTGAACAGATCCAAGTAGCTCGCTCCCTCGTCGTTCACGCCCAAAACTTTGATCGCTTTGTTAAATTTGTCAGCGCTCTTGTACGAGTACATGTTACTCTGCACTTTGGTGGTCTCCTTGAAATGTCGCAAATCCTTTATCAGTCGCGATTTGATCTGCTCGTCGTACAGGAATTGGGAGAAAATGATGAACTTGTTCTTTAGAAATTGATATGTGAAGTTGACTGTAGTGTTCATTATGCCCGTGCCGTGTGTTCTTATAGAGTTGGCTATATGCCTGATGTTTATGGAGTTCAGATGCTTATTGTTGCTGCTCTTCTCGATGAAAATTTGATTGTTGAGGTTGTACTGATATTTGGCCACAAATATGTGAATGTTCCTCATTATTTCCAATACATCCAGTCCCTGCTCTAGTGTCTGTGTGGGAAGGTTATCCTGAATTGTGCTTACGTGAAACTTAAGTTTGGCCATTTGCCTCATTTCACCATAAGTTTTCCAATCAGATAGGACAACAGTTGTTAAGTTGTAGTAAGTTTTTGATAGGTAGTGTTCAATGCAAGGAACAATGGCCATGTAGGTTTTGTACAGTCGAATATTGTCCATTAGGAGAAATATTTTTTTGATCATCTCATCCGTGAAGGGATTGACGACGTCTAGTTGCAGATGTGAATGTATGTGTAGCCTGAGATTAGATTCAACACTTTCATTAAATTTATTTATAACATGATTATTTATCATTCCAATTAGTTTAGTTTGGAAGTCTTCAGACTTTTTGACACCAAACATATTCTCCGTCTCCTTCAGCATATTGATGCCATCATCCAGCACCATCAAGAAAAAGTTTAATTTGATGGCTTGCAATTGCATACTAAAGTTAGATTGGAAATATATCGGAAGAATGTTTTGATGCCACAGTACCCATGAACAATTGGAAAAAGCTTTTATATTTCTTATGAAATTTGAAATTGTTTGAGTTTTCTCCAGTATTGAACCCAGTCTGACATAGCTATCTTCTACATATGTGCTTTCAGGAAGGAAACTCAATGCAATGTGTGCGGCTATGTTCCGTTCGACAGTAGAGGCACCCTTAATTGATTGCTCTGCTATGACGAGGCATGTCAATTCATCTAACCTTTTACTAGCATATTTCTTGTCACTTATAAGCGTTTTTTTCACTTGCAGTATTGATGAGACAGCTTGGTATGTTAAATGTTGAATTATCATATCCACTGAGTTTATAATCTGATTGTAATTCCTGCTAACAACATTGTTTAAGCTTTTCAAAATGTCCATCACATCAAATAGAGAGAGCAGTAAATTTTTAGACAGAGGCAAACCAAGCAGTAAATGCAAGTTGACGAATGTCAATATTGAATAATGTGTGCAGGAAACTATATCTAATCCATCAAGAATGACTTTTGTATGAAGAGTCATATCGGCTGCACTGAGTTTATTATTCAAAGAGAAAACATCTTCCACTGTCATAATCCATTGTAAACTCAAGTTTTGAAGGTTCAATATGTCCTTACATATAGTATTCTTCTTAGATGTCAAATAAGTTTGTCGAGCCTTAAGCATTGTTTGTGATAATTTACTGTAGTAGGCACAGAGAGAAGGGACATATCGTTGAAGAAACTGCTCAGGAAACCAAAATACTGTGCCAATCACATATACACTGTGAGCCTGAAAAATAATATGTAAATGTTTATTATAATACACTAAAGTAACATCTTTTAATGAAGGTTATCAAATTGCCTATATCTTTAAACATTCTTTTCTTTACCTTGGTATTTAAGTCAATTAAATTCTTGAAGTTTTTCTTATCATTTGAACTGAATAAGTATGAATTAAGAACAAACAATGAGTTAATCTTTATACATTTGTACATGTTATCACTGTTTGATTTCTCTTGTACTAGCTTATCCAAGTTTATTATGACATTTTTAATATAATGACTGAACTCTGAATAAACATTAGTACAATCACTGTCTTCCAATAAATGTTGTCTTGCGATAAGTAAACTGTTGAGAGAATTTTGAACAATATCATCATTCATGATTTTCTTTGTAATATTCTCCATTGCAACCAATAGTGCTGCATGTTTGTCTTCATTCATGTCCAATTCATTGGCTTTACAATTTTTCACACGTTTGTAAAACTTGTGCCATTTAGAAACCAAACTACATTTTGATATCAGAAGTTCAGATAAAACTAATACAGTAAATATTTCTCCAATATTATTTAGAATAAAATGCCACTGTATTCCATCTAAAAAAATATATTATAATGATAATAATAATAGGTTATTTGATAAAAACTTTATTATTGTTATTCTAATTTTGAACCGCACTAGCCGTTAATATACAAGGTTGATAAAAGCGATAGGCTTATATTAAACCACTTATAGTGCCTACAGTTAATCCAAAGCTATTAATAAAAATTTTACAACAAGTAAATACTTTTTTTCAAACAAGTTAAATAGCGAAAAAATGTAATTGAAGATTGATCTGATTTTTGTTGTGTATCCTGGAAATGATACAATAAATGTGGTGGTCATTTAATGCCTTTTGCTTTTATCAACCTTGTATAAATATGTGTTTGTCCAGCCTATCCTTAAAGTATAATCTTTGCTTGATCCATGCTTATTTTGTTAGGTGTTAATTGGCAAAAAAATTTAATGGTTTCCTTTTTATAGATAATATGCAGGTGAGACACATCTAGTACTAAGTATATAAAGTATGGTACTACTAAATAGTGTAGCTTATTTACACTTACTTGTATTAATAATCTTCTGATTAAAGATTGAAAACAATTGACTACACAGATTATTCAGAGTATCATTGCATCTATTAACAAATGCACTTAATAAGCATATTGATTCCATTTGATTAAAAATGTCACTATCTGTGTATTCATCATATACTGCTAAGAATTTAAAGTGTCTGAAAAAAACTATGATTGTAATTTTCCACATATCATGAGCATAGTACAACGGGGAAAATTATCAATTTTCATCTTTTGATAGTTATCGATATGCATTTACATTTTTACTATGGAGACGTGTCATGCTCCTTCACTCTTTCCCTTCAATAGGCTACCAGAAGCTCATGAAATCCAAGAAACACGACAACGTTTCTGTAAGAGCATGTTAGTTTAATTACTTACCTCTCAAAGGCCTCAACCTTTAATTCCTTTATTTCTGTACATAAGGATGCTAGGACTGATAGAACTTTTGTTATAATCAAATTATCAGATGACACTAATTCGTTTATCAATATTTGTTCCTTGGGCGATATATTTACTTGTATCGGAGAAAACGTTTTGTTTCCTTGTAAGTTCTCATTATTAAATATAATCATATAATCTTGATATTGTTTTTTGAAAAAGTCTCCATAGCTTTTTAATATAAGCGATCCAGCTTCCTTCTCCGTGTCAGACTTCATATTTTAATTAACTTCAATAATCTAGGTGAATAAGGGTACCTTTTTCAAAAGTTACTAAAATCTGAACGAACTTTCATCACATTATTTTGTGAATAGAAATCTATCTATTATTGCATGTGCATTCAATTCATTAACAACGAAGCAGATAATAATATAATATTATTATGTCAACTGTTATCCTACACAAAACAGGAAAATAATAAATAATTACACAAAGTAGTCACCAGTAAATAAAGAAGACATTAAAAAATAAATAAATATTTTAATATGTCGAGAAAGACATTGACATTTTGACAGTTTACATGAGAACGACTTTTTTTCTCTGTCTACGGAACGACTGGTCCATTTATATCCATTTATTTTCAGTTTTCGGACTATAAATATATTACTGGTAAAGTGGGGATATTTGAAACGAAAAAACTTAAATCAGAGCGGATTTATCAATGAAGAAAAATAGAAAATACATTTTTTTTGATACCTTAGAAGTAAATAGTAAATAAATGTAATATTGTGTAAAATAGTAGTAAAAAAATAAAAAAAAATTTAGAAAGAGGTAGTGCCACACTGCGTGCTTGCATGCAGCCGAATTGGGCTGGCACGACTGGGGAGGTACCTCTCGCTTACACGAGACCGGCGTGAAGTGACAGTTGTGCTGTCGCGTTTCGTGCGGTGTGTAGCCAGTGTAGGTACCCGGTGGCCCATGGAGTTGAGAGGAGAAAGGGGGGCAGCGCATCTGGATAGTCTCTATGCAGATGTCTATGGGCGTCGGTAGTCATGAAAATGGCTACAACTCTTAGATCATTACTAAATGATCTAAGCTACAACTACTCGTTTGCCCCCTTATACCATAAAAAAAATGTAAGTTGTCACTACTTCTAATAAAAACATTTATTTAGCTCGGCAATATATAATTGAAATGTTAATATCATCTCAGCAACAAGCAAAAATATACTTAAAATCGCGAATAAATTCAATCTATTTTATCTGAGATTAATATCCCATACTTCTTATATAGCCTTATAATTAAAAATCCGACTAAGAAAAAAACTGTTATAGAAAATCAAGGCAATATTACTAATTGTTTATAAATAATGGTAATAAATAAGAAAAAAAACGTACTTGTAGAGAAATTGACAAATAGCCCCACTGTAATATTTTAAGATCAAATTTTGTTTGTTGCAGAGCGATAATTTAATTGAATGAATTATTTATTAAACTTCAATAGAGAATTGACAAAAGCAGATTATTAAACACGATTCTCTGTTTATAAGACGAAAACTTTTTAAATCATTTATTGAAAAAAAAATAATGCATAATGCGCAAAGTTTGTGTCTTTAATCGTTACAGAGAAAAACAACGTTTTGACTTTTGACGTCTACTGTCTAGTACCAAAACTAAAACTCTGAAGTTACATATTTTGTCTCCTTAGGCTGGGATTTGTTTTTAAACTCTCGTTATTTAGTTCTTATTTTCTTAATTGCAGCCAATTTTACGATTAATTTTTAGGTGGTGATTTTGTTAATAGTTATCAAAACTGCAATAAAAATGGATCAAATGCTGCCAAGTCCTTATAACATTCCGGGTATTGGTACACCCCAATACCAACCAGAAGAAGATCAACAAATATTGCCAAATGCCATGCAGCAACAACATCACCAGCAGCAGCAGCAACAACAACAACAACAGCAGCATATTCAGCCTTCATTAGTTTCATTAAGTTCATCTCCTTTGAGTTTTGGTTCTTCATTAATGGGCACCCCACATAGGACTATGCATACATACGCTCCAACTGCAAGTTATTCAACTCCACAACAAATGATGCAGCCGCAAACACCAGTAAGGTTTCATTAAAAAGAAAATTATCAATTTCATTTTTAAGGGTAGATATTTTTATATTTTAACTTATTAATGTTTTTAGCAAAACTTATTGTCTCCAATGATAACGGGCGGCAGTGTCATGCCACAGATTTTGCCACAAGTGAGCCCTGCTCCTATGACTCCTATGACACCTCATTCTGCGGATCCAGGGATATTGCCACAATTACAGTAAGTTATAATTATTAACATTAAGATGATTTGATCTCTAATACCTATTTAGATATTAAATCCATTATTTTGTGAAAGTAATACAATAGATATTAACCTCAATATTTTGTAATATAATTAGTAAGAGTGAGTGCTTGCTACATAGCAGCTGAATTGGGTTGTTATGACCAGGGAGGTACCTCTTGGTCAAGTGACAGAGTTGTGAAGTGACAACTATGATGTCATGTTTTGAGCTGTTTGTTCAGTTCAGTAGCCAGTAGCCATTCAAAGTTGCTTCGGAGGAGGAGGAGACTGCTTGTTTCACACTAGATAAATAATTATTCATTACTACTTATCATCATTCTTATTTTGTATTGTTTCATAGCTTTCATTCATCCAGTGCTGGGAATCATTCAAGTATTATGTAAGCTGTTCATTTGTAATTTTGAACCCTCCACCTTTGGCAGCAAAAATTAGTACCTACATATATTACATGAATTTGTAAAGAAATAAAGCAAAGACCCACCCCCCTTCGGTGCTTACGTAAAACTTGTATGTTATATGCATAATATGTCCAGGGGTTGACCCCCCGAACATATTATGCCCTTTCATTGAAAGCCAATAACAACAATCTCATGCTACATGCATTCAAACTAGATTAGCTACATGAGGACCTCTTAAAAAAACAGAATATTTGTTTAATCACCTTATAGACAAACCAGCAATTTAATTTGATTATTTTTAATACATATATTTCCTATTTTCAGAAACATTGTATCTACAGTTAATCTGAATTGCAAATTAGACTTGAAAAAAATAGCCCTTCATGCAAGAAATGCTGAATACAATCCAAAACGATTTGCTGCTGTCATTATGAGAATAAGAGAACCAAGAACAACAGCATTGATATTCTCTTCAGGCAAAATGGTTTGTACAGGTGCCAAAAGTGAAGAAGACTCTAGGCTAGCTGCTAGGAAGTATGCTAGAATCATACAAAAATTGGGCTTTACTGTAAGTAGCTATTAGCAAAATAACAAACATCTGATGTGTTAAGGCTCTTAAGGCGAATCATCGACATTTGGTACAAGATCTTGCCTTATCTTAAAAAGCTTATATAAAAACCAATTCATTGAGTTTAGGCATCAGTACCATATTTTCTAAACAACTTCAAAGAATTGCTCTTTATTGAACTTACAGAAACCTAGCACATTTTTAGTCTATGATGAAGCCTGTTTCATATGTTCCCTGTTTCTCCATAGCCAATTTTTAATTATTAATAACTGCGATGCCGAACACGTGGTCACGGCCTTGTTTTGAAGCATCTTAGAATGCTCGCGGTACCATAGTGATTAAAGGAGCTGGCTATTAGATAAAATGCTAATCAAATTTACATTTATTTTGAAATACCACTTTCCTTGGTTTGGCAGTGTAGTAAAGAGATAAATTTGGTTTCCTAAAGCAACCTAATCCCCATTTATGATGCGCTGTTGCATCATAGTTTGCATATTCTAACTTCTAATCGTAATTGGTTGTTTTTTCTTTTTTCTTGCCGAGTTCGTGAAGTAATCTGTAGTTCCATTCTGCATTACTACAGCCATATTGGCCTGCCACAACTGAGGAAATACCTCTTACACTATACTGCGGTTAAATAATAGCTGAGCTGTCACTATTCATGCCCTGTGCAAGTATCTGGTGGCCTGTGGTGGAAGGAGGGCAGCACATATGTATATAGCCTCTATAAATCTGTCTTTATATCTCTCTATAAAAATCGCCCAAAATATTATTTACAGAGTGGTGCAACTGGTAACTAATATAAGTTTATATTATTACCACTATAATATACTAATAAGCAAAACTTTGTTGCAGGCAAAATTTTTAGACTTCAAAATACAAAACATGGTTGGAAGTTGTGATGTGAAATTTCCAATCCGCTTAGAAGGATTAGTTTTAACACATGGACAGTTTAGTTCCTATGAGCCAGAACTTTTTCCTGGACTTATTTACAGAATGGTGAAACCAAGAATAGTGTTACTTATTTTTGTATCTGGAAAAGTAGTATTAACTGGTGCTAAAGTGCGGCAAGAAATATATGAAGCATTTGATAATATTTATCCCATTTTGAAAAGTTTCAAAAAACAATAGTATTATTAGAATCTATTTTTGTATAAGCGTAATATTTTAATTATAAAATAATTTCGAACACAGGTTTTTCATTTTTGTAGATAGTGATCTAATTGATATACATACATTTTTACACATTCAAATTTTTTGGAGACGCAATGTTGCGACAATGGAGATTGGATTAAAAATAAAATAAGAAAGGACTCTGATTTTATTTATTTACTTTCTCAATGTCAGTCAATCATGAATAAATTACAGTAACCTTTTCAATATGTTACTGATTAATTATCCGTAAAAGATCCGTGAGTTTTCTCAAGATGCTAATACAATTATTGTTCTAGTCTCATGGCTCATTATTACTGATTTTTTTTTTACCAATTTGATCAATGGTTTCGGAACCATCGTTTGGCTAGGAACCTTATCTGACTTCCTCAGAATATCCCACCCAAATTCCATGATGGAATTTTCATCACAATCCAAGCAGTTTTCTAAATCATACAAGTTTTTTGTACTCTGATACAAGCAAACACATTGATTTTATGTTTTAATAAATTTAAAACTAAAAAGCTTAGACTAGTGGTTCTCCAGCTTTTTTGGTGGACATTTGAAAAAAGAAATGAACGACGGATCACGGGACCCCAAAAGAAAAGAAAAAGTTATATTTACTATTATTTGATATCGATTGGTTCTCTGAATCGGGTCACTGGTGGATAGGACGTGTATTGTTTTCTCATTCTTACTAATATTTTCGCGGAACCTCCAGGAAGGCTTTGGATCACAAAGACCAAGGTTCCGGCTGGCTGTTGGCCAGCAGCCAGCCAGCCAGCGGCCAGCAGTTGGCTGGTTTGGACACATAAATTTGAAAATAAATATATAAGAGTAGTATAAGAATTTAAGCATTTAGTTTTTCAAGTGAGAGTTTATTGTTAGACGAATGTCGGTACACATTCTTGTAATCGGCAAAATAGTTTACGGTAAAAAACGCCGAAAATTTAAAAATGTTATTTGTCAACTGTCATTTGCTTTTGCGTGAGGTGGAAATAAGGAGTTTGGAAATCGTCTAACCTAACAAAGTTCACAAATTGTTTTAACACTTGAATTTGCAATATTAATAATAATGGCGGAAGCAATGAGACAAACGGTTGCAACAATTCTTAAAAGTATCGAAAGATACAATCCTGCAAATCTTCAAACGCTGGAAAGATATGTTGAGATGCAATCTAGGGAAAACACCTATGATTTAGAAGCAAATTTGGCAGTATTGAAGTTGTATCAATTTAATCCTGAAAAGTTCAATGCTGATATAACATGCCAAATCTTATTAAAAGCGTTGACTAACTTCCCACACACAGATTTTACACTATGTAAATGTTTACTTTTGGAGTCAGTGGTAAGTACCTATCTACTATTCGTGCTTGGGGATTTATTTTTCAAGCTGATTACATTATATTTATGAGTTATGTGTTAACACTTATATATTATAGTAATACTCAACCTTATTTATATTATGATAATTATAATTAATTTAATAAAGACAAAATATTTGTTGATGATATCATTACATGGTAAGTTACTTAGTAACTTTTGGAACATATAACAGTTACTTTAAATACGTCTTTCAATACTTTTTACTGTTTTGAAATACTCATACAAATTGCTGTCAATTACAAACACAAAGTAATAATATGTATTTTGTCACAGGTTGAAAATGAGACCATCTCACAGATTAAATATCTAGCTGATATTTTGGAGCAATGTGACTTTACTCAATTTTGGAACAGAGTACACCAGATGCCAGAACTTTGTAACAAGATCAGCAGTTTTCATGACTCAATACGCAAATTTGTCTGCCATGTTGTTGGTATCACTTTCCAAACAATTGATAAAAATAATCTTGCAGATCTCTTAGGAGGAATTGATGGTTAGTATTGTTATTATAATTGCAAATAAAATATATCAATTATACATTCACTTTTATAAGTGGTGGATGAATGGCCCCATCACTCAAAGGTTTAACTACTCAAATCTCATGTCTGACATAGAGGATAATTCAAAATCCAAACCAATGATATTCTTTTTTTTTGTACAAAACTATATTGTATATACTTTTTGTTTGGCAACAGCAAAGCATGGCCTTTTGTATTTTGTAATCTTAGTATGCTTAGCTCTCTCTTTTTATTTTATGGTATAGGGGGCAAACAAGCAGTCGGAGACAGACTATTGATGCCCATAAACATCCGCATAGAGGCCATACACTGCCCTCCATTCTCCTCCCACCTTCTTGGGCCACAGGCTACTTACACTCTGCAAAAAACCATGACAGCACAGCTGTCACTTTAGGGCAGTCTCGTGTAAGTGAGAGGCCCCGGCCAGCCCATTTCGTCTGCATGCAAGTATGCAGTGTGGCACTACCTATGTAACTGAGTAAATAGGTAAACCATTGAATTCATATTATGGGTATAGTTTATTTCAGAATTTAAGTTTTAAATTAGTTGGGAAAAGCGGTTGATTGGGCTGTGGGGAAGGTCAAACTGCTTCTTACTAACAGCTCACAAGACTTGATTTAGGGCACTGATCTCAATAATTTTAAAGTACTGTACTTTAAATAATACATTATTTATACCTAATATTATGTTTTAGATGTGACTGTGAAGCACTGGGTTAAGAAATATGGCTGGCGGGATGAAGGTAATTTAATATTCATTGCCAATCAAGATGAGAATATAAAAACTAAAAATATTACAGAGAAAATAGAATTTGATCACCTCGCTCCTCTTATGACTCTTTTGTAAAACAATTTTCTATATTAATAAATATTTTTAAACAATAAACAGGACTTTTCTTGAAAAAATAACCTAAAAGTAACCTTACAAACTCTGCCAATACACTACAAGGTGCCAATTCCACATATATATATATTAAAATATTTCACTTGATAATAATCATATTATGTGCTGTAATATGGAATTCTCTGCTAGTGTTGGAAACATACAACTTGGGGCTATTCAAGCGTATAATAAATAGGAACCGAGGGAAGCATGCTTGATCTCCAGTGCTGTATACACTTACCATCGGGTGAGAAATTGATTGGACACAAGCATAAGTTTTAACAGTTAATAAAAAAAAAATCTAAATTCAAAGGATCAAAACAAAAACTAGTTGTGTCGTAGAAACAACATTATAATATAACAAGCCCCTTAGAATTCATACCTTTGTGCATATTGATGTATACCAGTCATGAGCAGTGTTTTTTGCCAACAAATTAAACAAAGTATTGATATCGGCGTGACGGCTTAACCAAAAGACGTTTATTTCTTTTCGTAACAAAACAAAGCAATAACAAATAACAATGTAACATGTAATGTTTGGTTATTTTCAAGCTTTCTTGCCGTGAGCGTATCCAAACTCCTTTCCGCCCGCGTGGCCTTCTTTTTTACCGTGATCATGATGATGAGCGTGATGCTCCTCGTGGCCGTGATGACCCTTATGGCCCTTGTGGTCTTCATCATAATGACCCTTATCGTGTTGTCCCTTCTTGCCGTGATGTTTCTCGTGATGTCCCTTCTCGTGTTTCCCGCCCTTCTTGTGATGGCCCTCCTTGTTGTCGTGATGGCCGTGGAAGTCGCCGTGCTTGTGGTGATGGCCGCCCTTGTGGAAGTCGTCGTAGAATTTGTGCTCCTTGTGATATTCGTCCTTGTGCGATTTATGATGGAAACCAGTCGTCTTGGATCCCTTCTTGTGTCCTTTTTTGTGTCCGAACTTCCCGCCCTTGTGTCCGTGCGCCGCCTCGTGGTGCTCGCCGTGGTGGTCGTGTTCGTCGTGGTGTTTCTTCTTGTGTCCGCCGTGCTCGTCGTGGTGTCCCTCGTGGTGGTGTTTCTCGCTGTGTCCGTGGTCGCCCTTGTCGTGGTGGTGGTGTGACTTGTACCCCTTGTCCCCCTTCTCCCCCTCCTCCTTGTGATGGTGGGCATGGTGCTCGTGCCCGCCGCCCGCTTCCTGACTGCTGCTCTTGGCTTCCTTGTGCTCCGTCCCCTGCGGCGCCTGGTCTAGCGGCTTCAGTCCATCTTCTTGCACATTACGGGCGGCCGCAGATGCGAGCCCGTACACGAGAAGCGTTAGAAATATTACTTCTTTCATTTTTGTTAAGTATTTCTGTCACTAGACTTGTATCTATTGCATTGTATCACAAGCGGTGGATGTGGTCGGTCCCTGAGCCAGTTTCGAAGTGATATAAGCGGTATTACACTATGTATTTATAGACAACAGCTTTCATCTCCGTTGGTTACAGAGTGATCTTTAGCAATCATATTGTTGCAGATTTCTGGACGACTGATTTCGTCGGTTGTGGTGACGACATCGATTCTGTTAAAGTTGATTAGTTCCGTTACAGCACTTGAAATAATAAGCGTTCTTATTTGTGAACAAATATTTTAGTTAATTTGAATTCATTTAATTATTATTGAAGCAAGTATAGTATTGAAGAGCCAAGTACCTACATTACTTACCTTACTTATTATTATTGTAGCATTATAATTTATACACTGTACTTACTATTTTATATAATAAAATCGATGATCTTTGGGTACCTCTTCTGATGGTACATATAAAATATTATAGAACAAATGTGTTGTAATCTTTAAATGACGATCAACGAAGTATCATTATTGTTTCTTTTTTGACCTCCTTGCGTCATACAAAACAAGCAAGCGCACCATGCAAAACTTCAAAATAACACGTGATGCGGTTTTTAGTTTTTACAGTTGTGTTGCTAGGGGTCTAACATAAAATGTAATGCTTGCTATTTTATAATATAGTACATTTATCTATGACTTTGTCTAAAGTGAATGTCAGTAGGACCGGGAACCCGCCGTCTTGGCATTAGTTGAAAGATGTCTGTATCAAGCAGCGATATTATTGAGTAATTGTGTCAAAAATGAGCGAACTAAATATGTAGGTATTGATGTTTTTTTTATGGTATAGGGGAGTAAACGAGCAGTCGGAGCCATTTTCATGACTACCGACGCCCACAGATATCCGCATAGAGGCTATACAGATGCGCTACCCTCCTTTCTCCTCCCATCTGCATGGGCCACCGGGTACTTACACACCGCGCGAAACGTGACAGCACAGTTGTCACTTTACGCCGGTCTCGTGTAAGCGAAAGGTACCTCCCCGGTCGTGCCGGCCCAATTCGGCTGCATGCAAGCATGCAGTGTGGCACTACATCTTACAAAGTTCCTTATTATTTTTAACGTAAATAAAATAAAATTTAATTTTAATAGTTTATTTACAAAGCGTAGGCATTGAAGATATTAACAATATAACAAAATAACAATGTAGTCTTAGAATGGCATCAGTGCTTTCCGTGGTGGAAGCCCCAGTCCTTATGGTCTTCATGACCTCCCTTTTTCCCGTGGTCGTGGTGGCCGTGGTGGTGCTCCTCGTGGCCGTGGTGACCCTTGTGGCCCTTGTGGTCCTCATCATAGTGATGCTTGTCGTGATGGCCGTGATGACCGTGATGACCTTCGTGATGGCCGGATTCATGATGACCGCCCTTCTTGTGGTGGCCGCCTTTCTTCTCGTGATGACCGTGATGATCGCCGTGCTTGTGATGTTTACCCTCCTTGTGATGGTCGTCGTAGAAGTGATGATCCTTATGGTATTCGTCCTTATGATACTTCTTGTGATATCCTTCGGTCTCCTCCCCCTTGTCGTGGTGTTTCTTGTGGTGATGTTTGCCGCCCTTGTGATGGTGGCCGTGCTCGTGATGTTTGCCGTGGTGGTCGTGTTCGTCCCAGTGCTTCTTGTGGCCGCCGCCGTGTTCGTGGTGGTGTCCCTCGTGGTGGTGCTTGTGGTGATCGCCGTGCTCGCCTTTGTGGTGGTGGTGATGGCCTTTGTGACCCTTGTGGCCCTTTTCTCCGTGCTCGTGGTGGTGGTGTCCGTGGTGCTCCTTGCCGCCGCCTTCCTCATGATGATGGCCCTTGTGGTGGCTGGCCGCCGTTTCGAGGTCTGGTCCGTTGATCTCGCGTCCCGAGATCGCCAGGACACATCCCAACAGAAGGAGGGCGCACAGCGTCCGCATGGTGGTCGAAACACTTGGTCTGTACTGAGTTGGAACAGTCTGTGGTGCCATTTATATCAATCATTAAAGCAGCTGATTGCAGCCGGTGAAATTAGCGGGCAAGGACGTCATAGCAATCGTCACGCACTGCGCTTGTTGCGACACTATAAGCCTATGGAATATTCTCTTTATTTTCTTTGCTATTGTTTACTTGCATCATGTCGCGGACGTCCACCAAATGTTGATTGACTCAGTAATTGATTAGATGAGAAGGGGATTTTTGCATAGCAGTGCGATCATCGCATGTCGCACGCTGATTGAATTATGTATGGAGTCGATTTGATCAAGTACCCATTGCTCTCTATCATACGAAGTACGATCCCTTTGGGACGTGTCACGTGTGTATAGCAATTAAAAACCGGTATATTAAAATAGATCGGTTTTACGGGTTCCAATTAAATTCCAGATTAGCCTTTTTAAAGTACGTGTCAAGTATATTACGAATTTCAGTTGCACAGGTTCCGGGTAGAGATAATTATTAAAAAGCTTAAGAAGAGTTAGGTAAGTGAAAAGAGTTTCTCGAGACTTTGATAGAAACCTGTGAAACCTTGAGCTTTAGGCCTTAAGGATGGACAGAATGATGCAAAGGAACATCGACGACTTCTATGGTCTAACATGTAAAACCTACTAGCATACTTAAATTCCATTCTATATATAAAACAATGAATGTTTGTCTGTACCTATACCTTTCATAGACTCTTTAACTATGCGAAAGGAGCACGCCACTAATGTCGCAATCGGACCCACCACTCGATCAAATCCACGCCGTCGTCTGCTGATTCAGAGGGACGAGTGAAGGACCCCGAGTCTATCTGGTTTGTTTTCTCCCCTAAGCCTGTCTGGTATGGGTAGCCCTATCTGGCATAGCCTTGGGGATCATAGACACGCAAGATAAGATAAGGTGGCAGCATCTTCGGGGGGATGTGGGACGTCTCCTTGCAGTAGCCAGGTTCGGTGTCAACAAGTGAAAAACCTATTAAAGAAAATGTTAAATACGCGGCTAAAGGTTAGAGAAAAGTGACGATGAAAATACCACGACCGTATAATAAATATTAAAGACTGTGGATGTCAACGTACTTTATTGTTTTTTTCTGTTCCGGTTACGTCATTATAAAGTAGGTAAACTGTTTTAGATGCGGTCATTACTTCAAGATCAATGTGTGCAGTCACGGTTACATGCTGCGAAGACTTTATTATTCAAAGAAATACTTTACTACTTGGGATTCATACAACAGAAACCTTATAATGATTTATTTTATAATAAGGATAATTAAGGAGGGAAAGATTACATCAGATTCAGAAGATATCCGTATGTTCTTGTTACTTGTGAGTCAGTGTGATTCTCAATCTAATGATTTACTATCATTAATATTTGACTTTTTAAACCTACAGATTTATAGTTAAGAGAGCAGCAAATGTAGGATGTAGGAAAACTAGGCAAGTGGCAGTGGGACTAACATACCGAATGGTTCTGCACCGACACGCCTTCGTAAAAGTTCTTACCGAAATAGTTCCGTAAGTGTTTATTAAGCATTTCGAATGAAATTAATAACGAATACCTACAAGTTTATAAGTGCTTAGCCTAGCCATAAATACTGTTACAATTAAAAATAAAAAATATTACATTTGAATTTGGATGAATTTGAATCTGTCATTTTTATACGTTTCATAATTACGTTTTCTTATTTTGGCGCCAATAGATTGTACAATATTTTGCGATTGCGATTAAAATGGAGAGAACCCCACTCCATTTTAATATCGCAAAATACAATATAAGAGAACAAAATCGCTGTGATTGCATTACAGAAAGTAGGTATAGATCCAAATGCAATTTTTAAAACTCTCCATACACTTGGTATTAGTCAAATGTTTGTGTATCGGTCTATTAATACATGAGACTTCCTCTGTTTGTGACAGACAAAGATCTAGCCGTCCACGTAATGTTTGTACGAAAAAGATGGTCAAAGCAGTAAGGGAAGGAATTCGAAGAAATCCTGTCCGAAAGCAAAAGATTTTATTTCGGGAAATAAGGATAGCACTTAGAACCATGTCGCGTATTTTAAAGGATGACTTGGGACTTGCAGCCTATAAGAGACGCACTTGTCATTTCTTAACTGGTTAACAAAAGATGAATGAGGTGGTAAAATTGAAGCAAGTACTGAAGAGGTACGCAAAGGGAGGTCACAGAAAAATTTTGTTTACGGATGAGAATGAGAAGCAACATTTTAACAAACAAAATGACCGTATTTATGCTCAAAGCTCTAAGGAAGCTTCCCAATTAGTCGACAGAGTGCAACTTGGTCATTATGGAACTTCAATGATGGTTTGGTGGGCTGTTAGCTATGAAGGAGTGACTGAGCCATATTTTTGTGAAAAAGGTATCAGAACATCGGCACAAGCGTATACCTAAAGACACAATTCTTGAGAAGATAGTTAAACACCTTAACAACACCATGATCAATAACCAAGTATGGTCCTTCCAGCAAGACTCGGCGCCGGGTCATAAAGCTCGGACCACGCAGTCTTGGCTTGAAGCGAACGTCTCGGACTTCATCAGAGCTGAAGACTGGCCGTCGTCTAGTCCCGATCTTAATCCGCTGGATTATGATTTATGGTTTGTTTTAGAGAGTACAGCTTGCTCTAAACTCCATGATAATTTGCAGTCCCTAAAACAATGCACACGATTGGCAGTGAAGAATTTCCTCACGGAAAGTGTGCGTGCTTCTATTGGTAACTGGCATCAACGCGACGTTTAAAGGACTGTATTGCAGCTAATAGAGACCATTTCGAATAAGCTTTTTATGTTTTCAATTGTTATATGTTTGTGTATTAAACTAACACACTGTAAAGTAATAAATGTTATTTGCAATTAAAAAATATTTTTTTTCTTTGTAACAGAACTTATGGCTAGACTAGCTATATTAAATTACACCTATTAGACCTAACATGTCTTCACGCGCCACTTTTGCAAGAAAGCAAAAGCTAAAGATCCGTTTGTCGTATAGGCGTTAGGCAGCACTAATCTTTATGATTTTTTTCATTGTTTTTATATTCTCCATATTCCAGACTCTTAAGTCGCAGGTTTGACCATTTACAAGCTTGTTTAAATATTTACCTTATTTGTTATGTTTTTTAAATGTTAGGGGCGCAAACGAGTTTTCTAAATCCCTACGTGAAAACTGACTTGTTATTACCCCTCACGTCATTTTCTCCATGGGTCATTCTGACAACTTGTTTGTTTAAATTAAAATACGATTAAATATAATGAATGTTAAAAAAATAAAGAAGCTATTTAATTTCTGAAGTTAGAATGTTTCCATGCGACATTTTACAGCTTGACGGAAAAAATTTCGAGGTTGTTTTAACGAGCATGCCGTTCGGAAATCCTAGGTACCACCCGTGCTTGTGATTTAAATTATAATTTAATATTAATAGTTAATAATTAACCGGTAATGCCACACTGCATGTAAAAAGGTGACAACTCAGTTAGTGATTGTGATATCCGGAGATATAGTATTCCTGATCTTATAAGATCCTCACTACAAACTAAAAACTTACTCGTTGAGCAGTTGCATATTATGTAAACATCTGACGATAAACTGTTATAAAGAATGTGTAGGAACCTACCGCAGAAACGTAACATTTACGCCTAAAATAAAAATAAACTAAAATCAATTTAAAAACAACATGAATGTACGTACATTATTACGGCAGTTATTATCTGTGCATCTTATGGCGCTTAATACCAACCTTATAGCTACAGCAATGGCGTCCAAACGATATGGAACCAACTTCACACTATCAAACAAGTTACAAAATTGTTTTTAGCCATAACCATAAGTACCATGGAATGTTACCATAAAATGGAGCACAAGTGCGTAGTGTTTATATACTTTAACTATCAGTTTACAGCATTAGTTTTAGTATATTGATAAAAACAAGGCCTAAAACTACATGTGCGTATGACTATTAATAATATTTATAAATCTTTATTATGTTCTCGAGTAGTTTTCTATGTTTGTAACTACTTAATATAAAGTTAATTAGTCACAATCTCGTTTCAGACAAGACAGTGTGAAGAATATGTGTATATGAATAGGACGACTAGCGGCGATGAAAATCGGTGGCGGGTTCTTACGACGTAGTAGGAACTGTTCAGAGACGGTCCTACAGTCCCCAGGCAGGAGCATTCTGGCCTTTTCGCCGAGGCCAGTGTGTCGCTAGAGGGATCCTGTTGCCTGCAGAATATGGACACTCCAAGTATACCGGCTGAAGGTACCCGCAGGGGTTTAGTCGGTATTGTACTCCCATGTGTCGAGGCTGACATAGATTTAAGGGCCACTCGGGGTACTAGATAAGAGTACGTAGACGTATTCCCCAGCTTTAACAAAAAGAAGGGTACCTTGGGATGCAATTGGAGAGAAGGCTGATATGATAAAAAAATACATTATAAGAAAGCGCAATGAAACTAACTTACTGTTTCGGACCAAAGACGTTATGATAATATCCAGAATTTAGATACTTGATGGTAAAATTTTTCAACAGGGGGAGTGCTTCCCGCTGTTAAGGCTCCTCACAATGTCACAACGTACCAACCACTCTGCTTATTGTCCTGGGACGGATTGAAGATACAAACAGAAAAAAATAATGAGAGATCTTTTTTGACATAAAAAAGGGACCCCCCCTCAAGTCTAAGCACCGGGTCCCATCTGAGCTTAATCCGGCTCTGATTGTGACGCATGCAGGTGTACAGCTCGCCTCGATTTAGCACCGTTAACCCGTTGGTAAAGGCACTCGGAAAACACTCTGTTTAGTGTCCTTCTTCGGGAATCCCCAAGTGTACACATTCGGTGTTAAAATCCTCTGCTATCTGGGACTTGAACCTATCGATACACACATCGATAAGTATAACACTACGATTAGGGAAAAATATGACCTACGCAGCTGGAGTTGCAGATTACGCGGCAAGGTATATTACGGCAATAACCACTTCGCGATACAATGGCTTTATCGCAGTGGTTAAGGTTCGTTTGTAGATTAAGGTTTTTATCATAAGTATACGTAATATTAAACATCGTAAAAATTTCCATGGCCAGGGTGAGATTCTATCCCACAACCTTTAGCATAATATGGGTATCCCTGTATTACTAACTGAACTAATCAGTCGTACGCTGCTAATACAATCTCTAGGATCTCGGAAACTGAAGAGGTTTTGCAGGTTGTTGATTAAACCAAAACGATTCTTTATTATAAAGTAAGTATCTACGCAATAAGCACATAGACATACGTAACTAGGAAGTTCAGGATCTGATCGGCCAAGTCGAGCGCGAAGCAAACACTGCCGTACCATCCTTTACTGGAACCATTACGCCGCATATTTAGGCCCCTATTTGAGAACTTTTGGATAAGACCAGAAGACAGAAATTTTCGTCATCCAGTAAGCTATAATCACATACTTAAAATCCAAAATTTCAAGTCTATAGGTCACGTTGCTTCCGAAGTTAGGCGAAAGCAAAGTTTCGCATTTATGACACTCACTTATGATCATTATAATATAACTAGTACTTCCCATAAACTCAGAGGTCTGGGTAAGAATAGTCACTAGACTCAACTTTCTTTATACGTGGGCACATGTCTACAACATTAACCATAATAATAAAGAAATCGCAGTACCTTAGACTTGGCACGACTTTGTCCAGATTTCATTACTTTTAGAGATAAACAAGCAGCTCAATCGAGACTTGGCTAGTTTTTTTACAGAATGATTTTGGTGGGATGTGTCTTATCTTTTATTATTGTCTGTTTACAATAATGTGCGTTTTTCACGATATTACTTAAATATTACCAAAGACTTACGAGAGGCATGATGATCACATATTGTAGGCACGTGCAATGTGTCTTTCTCATTCTATAGGCATAACTTCATTGTGCTTCATTGTGTAATGTGACGTAAGCCTTTATTTTTAACGCTTTATTGCAGCGAGCAAGATGGTCGGAGTGAATCTGTGCTCAAGTTTGAAGGGAAGCACAGCAAGACTTTCATCTCATGCAAGCTGTACGTAATTCGGATATTCGAGGGGTCCTTTTATTGTTTATAAGTATAAAAATAATCTTAAACCCTTGAGCCTTACTGGAACCCGGGCTGCAGCCCCCCTAAGTCCCTACCTGGGCCCGGCGCTGTCCACATCAATAAGCGTCCACTGACAAGTAGGCAATAAAATATGCCCAGTGAAATGCCGTCAATATTCAAAAATCTTCATTTTAACAAAGAGAAGTGTGTGTACCTTCTTGTTTCAGTGTACTAAAACGGAATATAATGGTGACCATGACACAGACCGATCAAGGTTACTGTTTTGTTGTATTTTGTTAGTCTCAGTTACTCAACATTACAGCAATGTGATAGAAACTTTGTAGACATTATATTACAGGCAGAAATGGAAGAAAAAAAGCCAATTTAATTACCTACTTTACGTAGTCATTTCGAAAGATGGATTAATTTTTATATATTATATAATTATACTGTACGTGTGTATGTCACTGAACTCCTCCTAAACGGCTGGACCGACTTACCTAATTGATTTTTACGCATGCGTTTGGGTGACGCCCTGGATGGTTTAGATTCAAAAATCAGTGCAGTGATGGCGTTGCAGGCGGTTTTTTAACTTGAATGAATTTTTGTGTATGCATTGATTGAATGGATTCGGAACGAAGTTCGTCGGGTCAGCTGGTACTCATAATAAAATACTGTTTATTGTCCTTATTTCGTAGATTAGGGCACACTATGCTGGTTTACTGTTGATTGTTGAGCATATTTTGTGTCTAGGTTTTTTTTCCTCCATATTTAATTTTTTTTTCAGTTGAACTTTCTTTATTGTACCTTTCTTAGGTAGGCTTTGATATTCGTTATGTTGGCACATACCTTCGGAACTGTTTCCGGGTTTCCAAGAAACGACGATCGTTGCATTGCTTTTCAATATTTTATATTTTCGCCATAGACTTTTTATTTAGTCTATGATTTTCGCCCGGTCTGCTTCGCACAGCCACGCTTTATCTCATAAGGAAGATAGTTCAAGCATCAAGCTGTCATTACTTCCAAAGTGCTGCCTTGCTAACAAATTGCTTCTTTGGCCAAACTAAGTCTTCAGGTCTTCTTAATTTCTGAACTGAAATTTTGTGATTTTCTGTCTCGCGTTCATATAGCTTTTAACATTATCTCAAGTATTCTTAGTTTTATTCCAGTGATGTTCTCTGTCTGGTATTCTGGACGCCTTATCTTTTGCAATCCCGGTAACCGTTTTGAATGCTGCAAAACCTGTTTCAACAGCTCCTAACAGGACACTTCCTACTTTACATAATTCTGAAGCTTACATTTTTTAACATATTCATCACCACCGAAAAACCGATTGTTAATTATTTTGAACAAATTTCTTAAAGCCTTATGACTGCAGTCAACATCTTTCATTAATTTTTTTGAAGGTTAACATATACATAATATCATCCTAAGAAATAATAATATAATGTTAGGTTTGGTACTCTAAGTTTATTTGTTTTTTATATAAAAATTATAAACAACAACGATGGTGTAACAACAAGAGATAACAACAAGTACAACACTAGTGACTAGTGAGTATGGTGTCAGTGCTTCCCGTGGTGGTGCCCCCAGTGCTTGTGGTCCTCGTGGCCGCCCTTCTTGCCGTGGTCGTGGTGGCCGTGGTGGTGCTCCTCGTGGCCGTGGTGGCCCTTGTGCCCGTGGTGGTCCTCGTCGTAGTGGTGCTTGTCGTGGTGGCCGTGCTTGCCGTGATGGCCTTCGTGGTGGCCGGAGTGGTGGTGGCCGCCCTTCTTGTGGTGGCCGCCGTGGTCCGAGTGGTGCCCGTGGTGGTGGCCATGCTTGTGGTGTTTGCCCTCGTCGTGGTGGCCGTCGTGGAAGTGGTGGTCCTTGTGGAAGTGGTCCTTGTGGTATTTCTTGTGGTAGCCGTCGGTGTGCTCTCCCTTGTCGTGGTGCTCGTGGTGTCCGTGCTTGCCGCCCTTGTGGTGATGGCCGTGCTCGTGGTGTTCGCCGTGGTGGTCGTGCTCGTCCCAGTGCTTCTTGTGGCCGCCGCCGTGCTCGTGGTGATGGTCCTCGTGGTGGTGTTTGCCGTGGTGTCCCTCGTCGCCCTTGTGGTGGTGGTGGTGACCCTTGTGTCCCTTGTGTCCCTTGTCGCCGTGCTCGTGGTGGTGGTGCTCGTGGTGGTGGTGTCCACCGCCGTGCTCGTGGTGGTGGCCCTTGCTCTCGGCGAGCGCCTGGTCTTCTGCCTCGTGGGCGGAGCAGGCCGCCGCCACGAGTAGCACTCCTAGTACAAGCAACGCTCTCATCATGTCCGCTCTGGTGGCTCGCTGTCGGAAGTCCGCTTGTGAATGTTCTCTCGGACGACGCCGGGTTGTTTTATATTACTGCTCTCGTACACTCGGCCGGTGGAGAAATTCTATGCCGCAATCGTATCGCACCCAATTAAAACTTCAGTTGTGCTCTCTATTTATTACTAAGTTGAAGAACACCCACCTATACCATAATCCTGATACCTAACATACTTTATGTTTGCTAAAAGTTTCTCTAATGTAACCTGAACTCACACTGTCCTACCACCTACTTAAGGACATCTAGGCCGTGTAATCCAATTGTTAGATTATTTCTCAAGGTTAAAAGACAACAATGAATATATACTACTCTTGCAAATAAAATAGAAAACTGTTTTTTTTATTATTTCATATGCTAAGGTATCTTTGATTACAACATCCCTGTTTGATTTTTATTGATTGATTTTTAATTTGGCGATTTCTCGAGGTCGTATGTAATGGTGCAATATAAGTTTATCCTGAATTTTTGTCATAGCAATATCAGTAAAATAATTGCTCTTATATTTTTGTTAGTAACAAACAATGTAGGCATCATAGACTAAATAAAAAGTATAGACGGAGCGCTGTTAACAATGTAATGAAGCCAGCAAAACTACACCCATTCCTGTATATACACGGTCTCACATACACATTTGACAACCAAACTACACCCACATCATTAGTTTGTGACAGTTCGTCAATGGCGTATGACTTCCAAATAAATAATTGTTTATTACCTGAAAATGCCGAATTGTGCAGTGAAAGGCTGCAAAAATCATTCCTCTAAGAATAAAAGGCAAGAAGGGCAAGGCATTTCATACGTAAGTAAACATAAAAATTCGTATATTATTAAATCAATTCCAACAATTGTTTGACAGCTTTCAAAACGAAAATGTTGTCACTA
>LUGF01018227.1:145414-159505 GCA_001625245.1 Calycopis cecrops | reverse complement strand
ATGTCAAATTGCTTAAATTGAGTTTTTTGTTGTCTGAGCTATAACAGTAGTCATTATAAGTCAAGTATTGGTAACATAAGTAGAATGTTACAACATTAGTGTAGATAAAATTTATTAAATACCAGTGAACGAGGGTATGCTAACAATCAGACTTAAGTTGGATTCAAAAAGATCGCTTTTTACAGGCAAGGGCCACAAGGCGGCAAAATAAACTAAAGGTGGGGCCAAACTTGTGATAATATCCTTAGAAGACCGATATGACTCATTGGTAAAAAAAAAAACGATTCAGGGCCCGTATGAAGTCGGCGGGCCGCAGTTTGCCGACAGCTGACTTAGACGATCGGCATTCCCTCTCTCGCCGTGAGCTAGCAAGTCATCTAAAGATTTAGTGCCTATTGCAGATACTAGTCGTGTGCCTCACTCGGGACAACGCGTGTATTTTGGAATGGATTGAATGTATTAGTCCTAACAATTCCTCGAAATACTCCTCATCAAAAATAAGATAAAAAATGCATAGCGAACTAACAACTCTTCATAGGGCTAGTGAATCAATTAAAATTAGACTACATCGCTTCGGCTACATTTCGAATTTTATTTCGGGTACCAAGACTTGACTTTAAAAATAAGTTTTTTTTAAATTATTGTATTAAGAGGTTGCGCCATGCTGCATTACAGTGGAATAGGTCCGGCACGACCGGGGAGATGCCTAGCGCTCGCACGGTGTCGCCGTAAAGTGACAGCTAATCTGTCGCGTTTCGTAGCGTATGTGAGGTGAGGTGGTCTATTGGCGGAGAGGAGGAAAGGAGGGCAATGTATTTGCGCAACAAACACGCGGTGCAAGGCTGTCGTTAGCATCAAATGGCTCCGATTGCTCGCTGGCCCCTGGTACTATAAAAAATCCTTAAAATAAAAAAGTATCCTGTCCTGAAAAACTAAAATCAATTATAAGGTTTCACTCTAGATTTGAAGATATTAGAATTCACAGGAAACACAGATGCGGGCAAAGAATTCCAGAATTTAGCAATCCGTATGATGAATCTCGAATCTTTTCGTACATACACGTGGAATATCCATAGACAGTGTACAAATGTCAAGTCTCATAACGTCTGGTTGTCCTGTACTACAATGGTGATGGAGGGATTAATTGGTGTATCGGATGCGACTCTCCGAAATGTATGCGATAAAAAATCTGATAGACTGGCAACTCTTCTGCGGTGTTGATCACCGCATAAGAGTTGCTAGGCTCTGAAATTTCGACGCAACAACAGGTAAGAAGATCTCCTGAGGAGCGATCTCGGTGAAATGCGTACTTGCAGTCATTAAGGGATATCGTTTGCCTCCAGATAGTTAAGAAACCTAGAGTTCAGTACCCGCTCCATAGTCTTACAGCGATGGAGGTGATTGATGTTGGCGTATAGTTGGTTAGGTCAACTCAACTGCCCTTTTTGGGGATGAGCAGGACGTTACCAAACGTCCATGACCTCGTCAATTTTCCAGTCTCCAAAGAAAGGCAATAGAGGCGCGTTGAAATTGGAGTAAGCTTGGGTGCGCAAGTCTTTAGTGAAATAGGTGAAATCCTATCCGGTCCGGTATATGTGGCTTTATTCACGTCCAGATTTAGGAGGGCTTTTAGAACCGCCGTTTGTCGAAGAAATATTTCGAACATTACTATCTACATCTTGCTATTATCGGAGGTGAAGCGTTCGTAAAGAGTGAAGCAAATAAATTTTCTTTCTCAACAGAGGGGCGGGCCAGTGAGCCATTGCGTCTTAGAAGCGGCGGCAATAATGGACAGTAGAAGTTCGCTTCAACAGACTTGGCTAGGGACCAATAGGCTTTACTACCGGTTGGGTAAGTAACAGGTATAGTTCCAATGCGAGATATATACTTGAAGTGAGACCTCTTCATAGCCTTCTTGCAGCCCTTGGCACCTATTGCCGTCGCGTCATTGCCTGAAACACGTCCGTTAAAGCATCCGCACATGCAGATGGATCGTCAGAAGAGAAGCAAGTAGGCAACCAAGGATAAGACGCGAGCAAAATGCGAAAATGCGCATTTCGTCGCAGTTTACTGACCTGTATTATCATATTTGTGCCCTTGGGGCTGAGGTCAGGTGGTGAATATACTGACCAAACAGTGGTTAGAACTCAGAGCTGCCTAGAGAAGGGAATACTGACAACGAGTATCGGTCTGGCTCATTCGTTAACAGAAGGTCCAAGCCGTTAGCTGTTTGATCTTCAGAATCATGCACTCGTGTTGCCTCATGAACCAGCTGAGTGAAATCTAACGCTAATGCTAATCTACACATTTATTTTCCAGCATGGTCAGTGCACTGGTACAGGAGAAGCCTCTCTTGATGATGAGCTTTAAAATCTCTCAGGATCTACTTTTCTTCAGCAACATCCGCCGTCGCAGCGAGTTTCCTAGTCACGAGCATGCTTATTGTTGTTCATGAGACCTCTTCCATTCCCCAAACGACATGATTTTTTGCTAGATGGTGAGGCAGCCTTTCAAAGGAGGCTATTTTATTATTTGGGCCTCCTTCTATCTTCGGTTGGCTAGAGGTGTACTCGGATCCCTATTTCTTTTCTAGAGATTTTTAATGGGTGATATGACTAGGTAGAACTTTAAACCTTCTTCATTTGTTTGAAGCAATTGTTCAGCTTAAACTTTTCAGACCAACTGTAGCAGGGAAAGATACACTATCGGCTCCGGTGGACACTGGAGCAGAAAGCTATCTATGAGCTGTTTACTGTTACGCTGTTTATCCAGACTAATGTGTCAGGCCTCAAATACTTATATTTTTTACAACGTACTACTTGCGTCCGGAGTCGGTCACAAGACTTCCAAGTAGGTCACGAACGGTTGTTGCCAGGGGGTAAATAAACCTAGGATTTTGGCTAGATTATTTATTGCAAGTTCTTCTGCAGGAAATTTTAATATCACAGTCATATTTCACTGACTGTATTGGTGACAATATTAACGTAAAGAAAGAGTAAAAAAGAGGAACAAAACTTATTACTTTTGAGAGAATTTATTTGTTTTTTATATAAAAATTATAAACAACAACGATGGTGTAACAACAAGAAATAACAACAAGTACAACACTAGTGACTAGTGAGTATGGTGTCAGTGCTTTCCGTGATGGAAGCCCCAGTGCTTGTGGTCCTCGTGGCCGCCTTTCTTGCCGTGGTCGTGGTGGCCGTGGTGGTGCTCCTCGTGTCCGTGGTGGCCCTTGTGGCCGTGGTGGTCCTCGTCGTAGTGGTGCTTGTCGTGGTGGCCGTGCTTGCCGTGATGGCCTTCGTGGTGGCCGGAGTGGTGGTGGCCGCCCTTCTTGTGGTGGCCGCCGTGGTCCGAGTGGTGTCCGTGGTGGTGTCCGTGCTTGTGGTGCTTGCCCTCGTCGTGGTGGCCGTCGTGGAAGTGGTGGTCCTTGTGGAAGTGGTCCTTGTGGTACTTCTTGTGGTAGCCATCGGTGTGCTCTCCCTTATCGTGATGCTCGTGGTGTCCGTGCTTGCCGCCCTTGTGGTGATGGCCGTGCTCATGGTGCTCGCCGTGGTGGTCGTGCTCGTCCCAGTGCTTCTTGTGACCGCCGCCGTGCTCGTGGTGATGGTCCTCGTGGTGGTGTTTGCCGTGGTGTCCCTCGTCGCCCTTGTGGTGGTGGTGATGGCCCTTGTGTCCCTTGTGTCCCTTGCCGCCGTGCTCGTGGTGGTGGTGCTCGTGATGGTGGTGTCCGCCGCCGTGCTCGTGGTGGTGGCCCTTGCTCTCGGCGAGCGCCTGGTCCTCTGCCTCGTGGGCGGAGCAGGCCGCCGCCACGAGTAGCACTCCTAGTACAAGCAACGCTCTCATCATGTCCGCTCTGGTGGCTCACTGTCGGAAGTCCGCTTGTGAATGTTCTCTCGGACGACGCCGGGTTGTTTTATATTACTGCTCTCGTACACTCGGCCGGTGGAGAAATTCTTTGCCGCAATCGTATCGCACCCGGTTCATGGTCATCAAGTGTCGACTGGGTTTTAATTGTAGCCGTGGGTGCTGAAAACCACCTGCCAAACCTATTAACAATTTACTTGAAAACTTCCAGAACTTCAGGAAATTTTTATGTCTCGTTTTTTACGAGATGGAAATAACATTTCTTTTCTTTGAAGTGGCTAATAATATGTAACTTAAATATAATTTTTATTTATGAAATTCATAAATTGATTACTTAACTTTTAGGTGAGTTATAGACAATATAAAATCGCAGGATCAGGATAAAGAGTTAAATAGAATGTTATGACGACTTCTGAGTAGGGAAAAATAGAGAATCTACAGTTCTTTCAATCTTCACTTACGGCGCTCAACCATATAGGTAGTAAACTATGAAGGAATCTGAATATAACAACGTGTAAAAGTGTGTGTAGACACAGGTACACTATTTCCTCAAATTTGACTTTTCAAATTTGACATTGTAACTACTAGTTAACCGTATTCTTAAAATTATTTGTATACTGTATGCGGGACTTAATCGCGTTATAAAATCGTAGTATTTACTTCGATTTTATAACGCGATTAAGTCCCGTTTACAGTATACAAATATGAATACAAATCGTGAAAGCTTAAAACAATTTATTCTTAACATTATTAAAGAGCTGGGCTCTTGCGATGGAGTTATCGCTGCTAATTTCTATCTTCAGATTAGTTTTCAATATGTAATTTAAAGTAACATGTCCTGACTGACTGACTGACTGACAACTGGTAGTACAGACATGGCCTGTCATAATGAAATTTTGCAAACAGGCAGATTTTATAACTTTTGCTACGTTATAAAATGTGCTTGTAATGTAACTAAGAAAGGATGTTTTTAGTTTCATCAATGAGGAAATAGGATTTGTTATAGCCATTTTTTAGAGCATTTTAATTAATTATTTACTCATATTACATTTTAAAAAGAAGCATGTAGATAGTAATTTTGGTAATCTTTATGGTTTCGCCCGCGCAAAATCTATTTCAAGAGAACCATTATTTTTGTTTTGTGTGTGTATGTAGATAAACCTTGGGATTTTTAAAACAACGTTTTAGCTGTTATATTACATTAAAGTATTAATCGATTCAGATGGATTGCTTTTAAAATCTACGGATCACGTTTAAGTTAATTCTTTAAGAATTAACTGGATTCGCTTCGTCTGTGTTGTGTTTAAATAATTAATAGTTGTGGTATCAGCCTGTAATATATTCTAGATTAGTATTTCGATTTTTTTAAATTTTCTTTTAGAGATTCCTTAAAACTGATTATTTTTTAACGAAATGTGACGTCGGACAAGTATTTTATACGCTATTCTGTGCCTTTTATTTGGCCCTATTGTGCACAAGTTATGTAAGGCATGTATATAATAATATGTATATACACAAATGCTTAGAGAGTTGCCTTACTAGTTCTTGGGATCTCAAAAGGTATTGTTGATTTGATTCCCGAAAAGAGATGAAAATCAATGGAAAAGCCAAAATACGGGAGGTTTTGGGGATGGTGAGGCCCAGCAAGGGTTTATTGATTAACCATACGTAGCACAGCTAAGTGAAGCTGCTGCTATAGCGGGAGAGCATTTGAACTTCTATTGGCAGTCTCTGACTGTCTGTTTTTGTGCTGTGATTAATAAATTAGATTCGATTATAAAGCCGGGGCGAGAAAAGAGGAGGGTGATTGAATGTAATTTATCCCTTTGATATTGGGCTCTCATTTACGGCCAATTTCGCACACCTCTTGTCTCTTTACAATCGTTAATTATTATCAATCGTTTCATTCGCCATTGATGAAAATATATTTTAATTAATTGCGGCTATATTAATATAATCATTCTTAATGATACCATTAATTAGGTCACCATACAATGTAGTCATTACATATTGTGACCTAATTAGTAAACTGACTTTGACCTCGACTACACATAGTTAGAACGACTACGACATAGTTTGGAATACAAACCTACCTAGATACCTACATTTTTAACCAACAGTTATATGTACTGTATGTAGCATAACTGTGAACAACTCTGTTGGACATACCTAGGTTTATTCGTTAATTTATAAGTAATTTAAAAAACTAAGGTGTACTCAAAACTTTGTAAATAAGAAATAAATAAATTAAAAATACGGTGTAGGTACATAAGACGAATTAAGCCTTAAATTATTATTTTATCTTCAAAATTTATTATTGAAGATACGTACCAGGATCGTTTAAACCAATTAATTATCAAAAGGTTTTATTAGTAGTATTAACTACTTTTTAAACTTATTACCTAAACTTATCAAGTCGGAACCTATTGATTCCCATTGCGGTATTTCATGAAACTACAGCAAGTTGCATGTATTTACATACGCGGCGCAAATCCCACTTGATTGACGGCTTAAACTCCCGAACCAATCCAAATTATCTGCTTAGTGGATCCTTTCATGTGCGAACACCGCTATTTGGTTAGCGTTAAGAAATCCTTCCAAATGACTAAACTCTCTAAATACGGACCCTTGTCCGCGTCCGGTATCCTTTCAATGCGCGCTGTTTGCATATTCAGTACGGGCGCATGTGCGTGCGATCGTGATATATTTTGATGAGGATTGTGATGGCTTTTGTGATGATTCTCACAGGTGATGCTTAGACGTTTGTCTGTGAAATCTATAGTTCTCATCTTTTAATCTTGTCAACAGTAAAAGGACGTACGTACATAAATATTAATAATCGCTAAATGAGTAAGTCCTACCAAATACTGTCTTACCTTCAAAGGTAGCAAGTAAGATAAGTAGGTAAGGTTTAAAAAAATATATAGGTAAGGTAGTATAAGTAGTATTTGATAGATTGACGACTATTTCTTTTTTTATGTATATTTTTTAAAATATAAATTTGAATATTTAGTTTATAAATGACTATATGACTATATGACTATAGTCATAAATAGTCATTTATGACTAATATACTATAAACTAAAACTAAATATTCAAATAGTCCCCAGTCCCAGCTATATAGTACAATGCACAAAGTACCGTAAAGCGGGGTGACTTTGAGATTCGGGGCTTTGATTATTACTAAGAATTAATTTATGGTTTTGCTTATTTTTTTGCTTGGAATCGAAAGAAACTTTTTTTTTCGTCCGAAAGCGTGGATTTGGCAACATTACTGTAAGTAATTTAATTTATTAAGATAGCAGATATAAATTTATCCGCTCATGGGCCAAAGGATGAAACCAAGACCAATCTAAAAATAATAACCTAACATGACAATATCAATATCAACAAGCGAAGCCAGTTTAACTATTACCTATTATCACGATTGGAGGGACCACGGTCGAAACGGGTCGATCCTCTCTCCGACCGAAGCATCCTGACATTAGCTAATTGAACCAGAGGGATCAGCGCCGTCGCTCGGGTTACACAACGCAATAAGTTCACGACCGTCGCGCTCCGCCGGACACTTTTCACCGCGACACTTTCCAGCGCATGTTCAAGGTTACCGCGTTTTTGTTCTTCATCTAACGTAATGTCTTCATGCTAATATCATCAGCCTATGGACGTGCACTATTGGACTTAGCAAATTGTAGAAAATACATATTACGAAGATGGTACTTTGAGTAATCGTGCTTAGTTAATATTATAAATGCGAAAGTTTGTATGCTTGTTTGTTTCTTTGTTACTCCTTCACGCGAAAACTACTGAACCGATTTCCAGGAAATTTGGCACACACATAGAGGGTAACTTGGATTAACACAAAGTTTTATCCCGAAAAAATGTTGGCATCCTATGGGATGACCATGGGATGATTTTCCACGATCTCGAAATTTACGCGTGTAAAACCGCGGGGCGCAGCTAGTTATGTAATAAATGTGAAAGTCACCAGGTCAAGTCACGTAAAAACTACTAAGCGGGCATGGATTATATTAGATATAGATATTTACTTATTCATTCTCTGGAATAGCATAAACTTTCCTTTTCATCCCGAAAAAATGAATGGTTAATATGGGGTAGATTTTACGTGGGTGAAACCACGGGATACAGATTGTAATGAGAAATCGCATAACATATACCTGTCTACAGATGGACAGATCAGGCAGAACAGAGAACAGAATATATAGACTTTCCTTTAGTCAAATGAAAGTTCACGGGTTCAAATCCTTGAGATCTTAATTCTTACGTTTTCAACTGAAAATACTTAGGTACCTACCTAATCGTCGTCGTCTAGTGTGCGAGTTGTTGGATTGGCACATAATAATAACATTCTCTTTTAATTTGCTTTGTAAATATTAGCAAAACAAGAATTATTTCTTAAGTTCTTTTGTATTGATAGAAAAAATATATAAAATTAAAATAATAATTGAAATCAACCGGATCTAATTTGCCTTTCAAGACTTGAACAACACAAGCTATTATTAACTGTCATAACATTCAGAGTCAAAGCTTGAATACAATATTATAACCAGTTCATTTCAATTAGTCGGTTTGAATTTTATACTTTTCTTCTCTCTCTTTAAAGTAAGTATAAAATATGTACAAAGTAGGCATGCAGCATGCAGCACGCAATATAGTAGACAAGTGTTTTTTACATTTGCACTTTCATTTCATCATATCCATATTCCGACGAGATCGCAGTTCGTCAGGCAATCAAGTTTTTTTATATTTAATAACAGTCAACAGAAAAACAAACGGTGGTTTTGGTGCACGTGGTGGCGATAGAGGCCGAGGGGGCTTGAGAGGACGTGGCCGCGGCAGGGGCCGTGGACGCGGGCGCGGCAAGGAAGACCAGAAGGAATGGGTGCCCGTTACCAAATTGGGCCGTTTAGTGCGCGAGGGAAAGATCGACAAACTGGAGAGCATCTATCTATTCTCTCTGCCCATCAAAGAATTCGAAATCATCGACTTCTTCCTCGACGCTTCGCTCAACGATGAAGTCCTGAAAATCATGCCCGTCCAGAAACAGACGCGTGCCGGTCAGCGTACCCGCTTCAAGGCGTTCGTCGCTATCGGCGACAACAACGGCCACATCGGTCTCGGCGTCAAGTGCAGCAAGGAAGTCGCCACTGCTATCAGAGGAGCGATCATCCTGGCCAAGCTGTCTGTGCTGCCGGTCCGCAGAGGGTAACTGGGGTAACAAAATCGGAAAGCCCCACACAGTGCCTTGCAAGGTTACTGGAAAATGTGGTTCGGTTACTGTGCGTCTAATCCCAGCCCCACGTGGTACTTGTATTGTGTCTGCTCCTGTACCTAAGAAGCTGCTTCAGATGGCTGGTGTACAAGACTGCTACACAAGACTGCACTTCTGCCAGAGGTTCAACTGGTACACTTGGCAATTTCGCTAAGGCTACCTATGCTGCTATTGCCAAGACCTATGCCTACTTGACCCCCGACTTGTGGAGAGACATCCCACTGACCAAGTCACCCTACTCTGAATTCAAAGTTTAATTCAATATGAATAAAGATTAATTCAATATGATTGATGTCTAATAACAGTCGCTAGTAGGTATATTAGAAATTGAAAAATCCCAAAAACATTGTTTTCTTCTGACCAGGATCTCGATCCTGAGACCTCTAACTTCTCAATCTTTAGTTGAACAAACTCACCTCTAGACCACACAACAGTCTCATTTATATGCACGAACATGGTAATATGTCTAATAATGTTCCTTGTATTCGCAAAAGCCCCAGGTAAGACCTAGTTATGTCTAATCCTACTAGCTAATGCTCTTACCGCATTGAGGGCGTCATACTTATTATAGTACACTGAGATGCTTAGCCTATAATAGAAAATCTCGTTAACTAGAACTCGTGTAATGCTATTATATTGATTCGCCAAGTAAAATTATGTCTGGATCATGAATCTTTACGGCATTTCAATATTCAGAGACGCCTTGTGAAATCCTCCTGTATATATACCGTAGGTACAGTATGTGTCATATTTTCACACATCGCATACATGCCTTGCCCTTTGTTCCTGAAACACGTAGGTATTTCAGAAACTCTGATTGAAACAGTGATACCTACAAACCTGTCTAACTGTAACACGTCTGGAGAAAATGAACTTTATCTTTGTCTCCATTATTACACAATTTAAGACGCCCTATTAATAAATATTTACTAATAATACAATATGTGGTTTCCACTGCATAGCCATCGATTTGTAGGCGGTATCGTGTGTACCCGCCCTGTCCTGCTGGCCCAATTAGGCTGCAATGACCTCTTACTAACAAAAAAACTCAATAAATATAACTCTAACTTCATCCGCCTGATCAAGTTTCATTTTCAAAGGAGGGTCGACTTTAATGAATTTGTAGGTATAAAAATGAAAGATGTGTTCAATATGATACATCAGACTCAAAAATTCAATCAAGGCAGTGGAGTGAATCGGGTTGTTCTACTCCGAAAATTTAGTAAGGCTATATCGTTGGTAGCTGTAGAAAAAGTGGCTACAGTCTTTTGGGGTGCTAATGGAATTTTTATGATATATTTTCTTCCCTACGCTTTTGAGCATAAGGGTTTCGACCTTTTTGGGTAGACAGCAATTTACAACAAAATTATGAACTACTAACAGACACGTGTATACATCCTTAGGAATTCAAATTTAAAATTAACAATCATAATAAAAAACAGTCCATGTTACATCCTCCTAAGTACTCCTACTAGTAGTTTTGGAGTTTATTCGATACAAACAAACAAACAAAATCTTTCCTCTTTATAATATATTATTAGTAGAAAGTCAACGTCGCTGTAAAGGACAAGTGTGTAGACGAAGTACAAATAATATAATTGACGGCAAGGAGTGTTATAACGAAGATAAATTAAGTTCATAGAGCTAAATGGAGATAAATGATTGTCATATAATATTTTATTAGGCGAATTACATGTTTACATCCCGCCATCGCATCATATTAACGAGTGGTAACTCGGTCGTACCTCACTGTACCCCTCAAAAAGTATGTTAAAATAAATAAAGATTAAAATATTATATTAGTAAATAACAATAAAAATAGTCACAAAAAAGGCGTTATGACTATATTACAGCACTTTCTAATGCTTTTTGAGTCATTATGAGTACGAATGCATTATGAGTGGTACAAAAATATTGTAACAAAATGATTGGCACATTACACAAAGCTAACGCGTATCGATTGATCTGTTAAACCGTCTCGCAGCTCGGTCGGAGGCTGGGCCCGTCCCCGGCTTATCCCGGCCATTGTTGGCTGTTTAAAGCTTAGCTCTTTATGTGACTGGTCTGTATTAAGTCATTCGCGGATAATCGGTGTATTATGTCGAGTTAATTTCCAGGCCCACATGGGGCGGCAGCTGGTGGGGCGACGTGTATGTACTTATTAGCATGTTTTGCGACAAACACATTCATTTTGTGTTGACATCGATTTATTGTAAGTTTGGAATCGAAGATATTTCGTAAATAAGTGCCTATTTACCTACTAATAAAATCTATAATAGATGTTTTGATCTATTTCCGTTTCTTACATTCATGCCAATTTTTTAATTTCCGTAACAATATTTATGAGCGAAATCTATATCTATACATATAATAAAACAGTAAAATTCGCCTGTACATTGAATATATTTACGAAAATCTAATTGGGGGTGATGTTAAAACAGCATTAGAACACTTAAATGTTTTTTACTTTTTTTGTTTGTCTGTTTGTCCGGGCTAATCTCCGAAACTACTTGACGGATTCGAATGCAACTTTTTGTAATGTACAGATACTAAGTCTGGTCTACATCAAAAACACTTTTTACTGCAGTAAAATCGCTCATTCCTACGGGAAATCGGAATTTCGGCACACTGCAAGGAAACAATAGCAAATCATAGGTAAGTATATTATATGGATTGCAATATTGCTAGGCTACGCGAACGAAGTCGCAGGCAGCAGCTAGTAGGATAAATTCGATATGATTATGATTTTATTTTTGACACCCAACGAAGTGGGCGTAAACAATTAAAATTTTTATTTCTGTATTAAGTCTGTATGAAAACAAAAATGGAAAAGAAACATGATAGATTTCAGATTACCTATCTTTAAAATATCGATGACCTACGTGAGACAGAATATGCGACATTTTGCGTAATCCGATACACAGCTAAAAACCGCGTCAGACAGTCGCCATTTTAATATCTACATTACGTTGCATAATTCGGTAACGCCGAGGTAATAATCTGTACAAATACGTCAATCGCCTGAGCAATCTCTCGCCAGCGGCACGCATCGTCGAGTGAGGCCAATATTTGCCAGAACAGGACACCGTAAAGATGTTTCCGGCGCTGGCGAGTATCGTATTAACTATTCAAACAGTTTTTATCTGGCAGCTGGGGCCGGCGACATGACTAATTACATCAATTACAGGCAAACACGCCGCGCTCGGGTTTCTGCCCACCTTTGTCAATATTGGCGCTGGCCCGTCCCGCCCCGCTTCAACTCACTCATTACCTCCAAATTATCAACTGACAACATATTTTTTATATTACGGTAATTATAATATTAACATCAACAATCTACATCTCCATGCCAGTTTTATAATGGGATGGGATGAAGGAGATGTAGGTAATAGCAGATGTATGGTTTTCTTTTAAAATATAATACTTAAGTAAGTATATAAAAATCTCGTGTCACGGTGTTTGTGTTCACACTCTCTTAATGCGGCTTGGTCGATTTTTATCTAATTTTGTGTGTGTATTTGGAAGGTTAAAGAATGGGTAGTGAAGTAGGTAAATATATTATAACTTACTATTCTGATATTAGACATCGAGGGTGAAGTCGCGAGGCGCAGCTAGTTTACCTCTGCGTATCGCGGTTTCATCCGTGTAATTTATACAGATTGTTAAGCCCTATCTTATCTCCTTAGGGATGATATTACCCATTGATATAGTTTTCTGTGGACGGATCAAGGTTGGAGATTTAATTTTATTTTTAATAATTTTTATTTTATTTAAAACCAGTTGTAACAAAGTTGTAGACGGAACACTTTGTATATTATTTTATTAATAAGTCATCGTTTCCAATAAAATGAAATATCCATCTCTATCTATTTATATTTTTCTTTACTGACCTATTCTTTTCAAAGGTGGCACGTGGAGATTTCTTACCCTTGTACAATTTTGTATTAAATGAAAATTAATGAAAGGAAAAATCATTTGCCTGTTATAATAAATAATTATTGAGTACAAGAAATTTACGGATAGCACTGATGCCGTCGTAGTTATTTTATGTTAGGTATATCAAATATACGATACAAAGCACAAAATCTCCATGATCTCAACATGAATTACAGCACATCTATGGATTCCGGTAAAATACGTAAGTAGCACACAAAAAGTACAATCGCGGATTGTTCGATTGTCAATCGCGCCATTGTGGACGTTTTTTATTATTGTCCTTAGCTCTTTGTACGAAAAGGCTAGCGCCCGGGGCGAAGCGCGATCTCCAATTTGTTAGCAGTTAGCTAAGAGGCCGGTAATCCTCGCGTCTACGACAATTGTCACAAAAAGCCTGTGTGTTGTTGCAGAGTTTTTACGAGAGGCGAGGGTGTAGCGAGACGTAGGTGGCGTCGTGCGCCATTGTGCCATACGCTCGGATTTATTTCCAACCTGAAATACAATGACTTAAAAAGGAGAAAAAATAACTACACGGTCCACCATTATAATGTCCTTTGGGCTGTATATTGGTATATTTTTATAGGTGTACCTATGTACCTGTAAGTACCTAACCCTGTAAGAGGTAGGTAGGCATTAGTGGTATTACTAAAATGCAAATAAATCATACCGGGCGGCGAAACGAGATCTCCTTATCTTATCTTAAGTTGCTGTATGAAGGTCATCTTCTCATCTGGTGAATGTTAGAGCAACCCCTCGTCTTAAACGCGGCTTCCATCCTAGAACCTTGCTCCCAACCAACTCCTGAGCGTGTGTCCAACTTTTAGCTATTTCAAGTGGCAAGCACAAAGCCATAGAAAGTATTGTAAACTAACTACATACCTATATGTGAGTAAGAAGAGAACCTACATATACAATAGCGGTAACTAAATCTACTTACCTAATTTTGACAGGAAACATCGTATATACATTTAAATATAAACTTAAATTCGGAAAAT
>LUGF01018227.1:113728-145177 GCA_001625245.1 Calycopis cecrops | reverse complement strand
AATCTATACCTACCTACTAATAATATAAAGCTGAAGAGTTTGTTTGTTTTTTGCTTGTTTGAACGCGCTAATCTCTGGAGCTACTGGTCCAATTTTAAAAATTCTTTCACTATATATTAGTTAGGTACTCCATATAGCGAGGAAGGCTATAGGCTACTTTTTAACCGACTGCGGTATAAGAACGGATTCACGTAAACGAAGTTGCGTGCGTCCGCTAGTTAAAATAAACCTTAATGAAAATATGATAAAAGATGGACCGTATCTTTTATTAATATATTTTCATTTAGGTTCATTTTAAATTATTGTCTGTTGTAAAGAAAGTTAGTAGGTAGATAGGTAGGTAGGTACCTACATATCTAACTGCTGGAATGACGTCACATAAAAACAGACGATGACAGGTGAGCAAATATTGTAGAAATATTTATCAATTTATATTACTTTATTCTTTTTGTAAATAGTTAAATAAAAAAAATGAACTGTCATGTGTCAAAGACGAAAGAGACTCACCTCCACGACACAGAGAATCCTAGTGTGGAAGCCAGTGATCAATGTATGAGTTATGTATATTATGTACCTATTTCTACACAATGAAATGTTTTGTATTTGTATTTAGTTATGTAGAGACAGCTAAATATATAGCAACCAGGTATACAAACTAAGCACATACCTAATTATAAGCTCAAGAACTTGGGTGAAACATAAGTACCTACATTTCTATTGAAGTTCGTACGTAAGCGACGGACATACCCAGATACTAAGTACTTCATTAATCAACAAAGTCAATTTTCACATGTATAAATACAAGGTGGATACAACCGAGAGGCATTAAATTAAACTACATATTTAGAGTATAATTTCCAGGCTACACAACAAATATCAGATCAATCGGAGCAATAGTTTAGCCACAGGAATTTTCTAAAGTTTTTTCTCACTTCGTACACTCTGTACCATCAGCTGTTCGAGCGCGCGGCCGCCTATAGTCCGTCGGGGTCATTCACCCCGTTCGAGGCTTAGCGACCTTACCTAGCGGCCGCGGCGGCGCGTACAAAGAGTGTTTACAAGTTTTCCTTATTTTTTCGCTATTTAACTTGTTTGAAAAAAGTATTTTCGTATACTTGTCGTAAACTTTTTTTTAATGGTCTCCGATTAACAGTAGGTACTTATAGTACATGTGGTTTAATTTAATGCCTTTGGTTTGTATCCACCTTGTATAAATATAAACATAAATAATAGTCGCTGCCACTTCTAACGTCCTAACTCCATTTTCACACACGCCAAATTTAATGTGAAAGCATTAATAAATCAAAGGAAGGGATAAAGATTACTATTATTTGTAATTGTTTGGGAGCGTCGTGTTGTCACATCCATTAAGCCGCGGGGGGCGGAGCGCCCGAGGCCACGCCCCCGGCCGCCCACGGGCCCCCGGCGCTCCCGACACGAGACCATTCCAATCACGGTGCGACATCTCACTAAAACGATTTGCTCAATCGCATCACGCGTCCTGTTATCTATATACTATAATTCTTCGACCGTTCGTAATTCGACTAATTCTCATTATAATTTTTTGAGAACATTAAGTGTTAATAAGTGAATAATGAACAATAATTTCTAAAGCTTACTCGATTAATTAAGACTTTGAAGGATTTTATCGCGGTTTATTTCGAATATAAAAAGACTAACGGATTTTATTACGGTTAATTTCGAATAAGACTAACGAATTTTATCGCGGTTTATTTGGAAATTTTTGAAACCCGAAGATAGTCCGGATGGGACATTGGAGACGCGTGTGATGTGGTACCTGGTGCGTGGTGGCTGGTAGCGTGTGGTGTGGTGGTGGTAGCGTGGCTCGCGAGGTGGGCATGGGCGGCGCGGGCTGGGGCCGGGACGCGCCCGCCCTGCTGAGCACGGCGCTGCTGCTGGGCGGCCCGGGGCTGGCGGACCGCCCGCCGCCGCCGCTGTTCACCATCGACAGCATCCTGGCGCCGCGCCCGCCGCCCGCGCCGCCGCTGCAGCTGCACCATTTGGCCCACACGCCCTTCCACAGAGCACATGACATATTTGGTACGTATTTCTTACATATTGGTCCGAAGGCGAAATTATCGATATTCTGGCGTCGGCTACTTTTCTTTCGATACCGATACCTTGTATTCGACACTTTTATTCAATGAGTTAGGTTCTTTTCGACAGTTATCGTATTTAATAAATCAAAGAAAGTGCCTATCACTCAAGGATAAGTACCTACATTATTATCAATACTCCATGGGCTAACAGAAACACGAATTCTATAAGCAGACGGGCACCTATCTATTAACTTAATTCATATTTTACATTAAATATGTAAAATAAACAGAGAAATACTAGAACTAGCTAGTTACTTAATAGGTCATATCTGCCTACCTACCTACAAATAATCTATCTATGTATTTTTCATAAAAAAACGACGAAATTAATATAGGTATAGGACCTATTGAAAAAAATACTGCAAAATGGATCCAATTCAGGTGATCACTGTAGGTGGGATAAACATCAAGTTTTATTATACATAGGTCATTGGCCCCATTTTTTCAAATTATGTACCTAGGCATCTGACTAATAATTAAATAATTTTGACTCTTCTACGCTCTGATCGTATGTTTCTTCGATTATGTTTCGTGACCAGTACCGCCGACGTTTAAACATAAAAAAATATACTCGCGGTAACTCAACAAAGCTTTTTTTTTGTTGACGCAGAGGAATACACTTATGTTTGGCAGTTAGGAGCCCCTAGACCTATGTCGGACTCGACACTTGGGAGTGCAATACTGACTAAACCCCTGCGGGGGCGTTCAGCCGCTATAGTTGGAGGGTGCCAGATCTGCAGGCAACAGGATCCCTCCAGCGACAGGCTGCCCACGACAAAAAGACCAGACTCCTTGGGGACTGTCCGGCTGCCTCTGCACAGTCCCTACTACGTCGTCGGATCCGTGCAATAAGGTCAGGTCATCCTGACCCCCGCCCCCAGTACTCCAAAGCAACATCCCAGTCGCCACCACCTGTAAAAAATTGGACCGCCAGTCGTCCTGTTATACGCCGTCATCTGCTGGTTCAGAGGGACGGGTGGGGGACCCCTCAGCTAAGCTGCTCTTAGTCTGGTCTCTCCCCAAGCCTGTCCGGTATTGATAGCCCTGTCCTGCATAGCCTTCGAGATCACAGAGACAAGCAAGCCCTACGGCAATGTGGCAGCATATTCGGGTGGTGGGGGATGGGGCTTTTCTGCTAAAATTTCTAGTGGCTAAAGTATGAAATTGTCGATTTGTATTGAAAAATTGAAATTAGTTTTTTATTTTAATTTTATATACCTACTCATAGACACCCCTGACTTACAGGTTTAATGAAAATAATATTTTTAGATTCGGTTTTATGTATGGAGTGTCCCTTCAATTTTTAATTTATTTATTTTTATTCAAAATTCGAATAGCAGTTTACAGAATACATCTACCTACAAAGTTTTAGCTACGAAAGCTCAATAGTTTCGGAAAAAATGGCTGTGACATACGGGCGGACGGGCGGACGGACGGACGGACAGATTGGCTACGGAACCCTAAACCCTACGGTTGTAATAACGAATGAATATAATATTTTTTTGAGATACCAATGTACCTAGTCTGTCAGTTTATATGGTTGTGATTTTATTTTTAAGCTCTAACCTTCTCATATTTATAAACGTAATATTATTTGAAATTACTTCTTATCTGTGAGGCCAAGACAATGAAATGACTCCCTGGGGAGACGCGAGAAACTGAGCATCGCTAAATTAGCTTGTATGTCTGCCTTAATTTATGTTCTTAAGAAACACGTGAAGGTTTCGCATGGCCTGCTTTAGAAAATAAATTTGGTTTCTGTACACTTTACACCGTCTGCCAATGTTTAGCTTTTTTTATAGCATAAGGGGGCAAACGAGCAATCGGAGCCTTTTGATGACTACCGAAGCCCGTCGACGTTCGCATGATTGTTACGCAGATGCGCTGCCCTCCTATCATCCCCCAGCCCCCCTCCAATGGGCCAGCTACACTACAGTCAAAAAAATTATTAGTTTTCTAGGACAGTGTTTACAATTTTTTTGACGGCAGCTGAATAGATTAAACTTAAGGCTATAAAACATAGGAAAAACAAAATAGATATAAAATGAGGGCCGTTTCGATTTTGCTTGTGATATATATAATATATATTGTTAGATTAAGGTATATTCTAAGCTCATTACATTGTTTATCTTACAAAGCGTACTGTAATGAGATGTCTATTCCTGTCTGTGGTTTCATATTTGCGCTCTCATCCCAAATGTAAAAATAATAAAGTCCGGGTGGACTGGACTAATTATATAATTAATGTGTTATTCATGTAACCAAACATTTTCACATTCGCGTTAGGATCAAAATATTAACATAAGCTTTTAAAATAAATAGGTAGGTATTTTAAAATCCGCGAAACATTTGGAGGTCTTGTTTTATGTTTTAAAATTATAAACTAACCTTCACATTAAAAACTCATTAAGAGTGTGTCCCGGTCAGACCAAATGTATTGTCGTCTATAGGAAGAAGTAGTTTTACATCACAGCAGCACATAATATTAGTCTAGAGGTGAGGGTTTGTTGATGCATATTATTGACATTCAATGGTAAAGGTTACGACGGTCGCCACAACCAATTCCTAAATATATTGTACAAGCTTAATACACTGTTACTGTGGGGGGAGAGAGTGGAAATACACACTTCAGTCTAATAAAAAAAAAACTATAAAAAACTAAAACTTCCCGTTCATCTAGATTCTAGAATCGAAACATTTGGCAAGAAGCGGCTTCTTAGAAACCATGAAACTTACAGTATAAATAAAGGAATGAATGCCAAGTTTGTAAATTACCTACAATTATATTTGTAGGTACTTATTTTCAAATAAAGTTATGTATACGCCCGAAAATGTACGTTAGATAACTTTTATAACTTGTGATACTCCTGTTTTGTTTGTACAACGTTCAGAGTCCTACTCACTCTTGACTGGTTTTCAAATCGAAGGAAAATGTTACTAAATAGATTTGAAAAGATACATTTCATGCATAGACGGACATAAAACGAAATAATTAAATTACAGTAAGCATTAAATGTAGGACCAAGGACAGTATATTTTTGTTGTTACTAGTTATTATTCATTAAGTACAATAACCTTGCGTCAGGCCGCAGAGGGAAGGTAAGCCCAAGGCGTTCTCTCGCGCCACACGACGAGGGTGGATGGTTTATCCCAATTGAACGTGTTTTTTCTTCTTTAAAAGGTTTTAAAATTTAAAAATATCTTTAGGGCTTCGTAGATTTTCCGACGTTATAATAATAACCAATTTTAATTTATATTCAGGAAAGTGAATTCATTCGATTTTTCTAAAAATTTATTCGATGAGGTTTTGAATTTGTATAGGATAGGTGTTAGTATACATTAGTAATGTAGCTTAAAATGCATAGTTTACGTTTCTTGTCATCAGTGTTACGTTTGAACGACCATTGCTTTAGCACCATTAAAAAATATTATTTTTTGATTGCATCCTTTTATTAGTATCCAGTACTGAATTTCAATTTTGTAGGTAATATAATTAGCTGGTGCCAAATAAGGTATTTTCATTGAAAGCTTTTATTTTGTATCTATCACGTGCCCTATGTTTGTCTGTAATCAAATCTTTTAAGTTACATTTGATCTGCTTCCCGGATGCCGCCATGGGAACTTTATTGTAAGATAGCCCGATAGTATATAGTATTTTTCATCCAAGTTTAGAAAATAGAGATGGATTTTTTTAATGTAACTTATTAATGCCTGTAAACATCCGCATGGACGTTATACAGATGCGTTGCTCTCCTTACACCTGGCCCTTCCACGGACCACCGGAAACTTATATAACGCACGAAACATGTCAGCACAGCTTGACACCGATATCCTGTCAGCGACAGGTACCCCTACGGTCGTGCCGGTTCAGTTTGGCAATATTGCAGCATGACATGTCTTACAAAAAGATCATGAAAGCTATGTAACAAAATGTCGGAGCGGTAGGTATTGTGTGAGCGAGAGGTACCTGTACTCACCTCCTGTCTTCAATTCTCTTAAATATATTTTCGCAGCAGGAAAACGTTAAAGTATCACAATGATAATGAAGTGAAGGTCACATAATTGGATTAGTGAAAGTAACTCTCATTACGAAAGTGGGTGTCTTGATAGCTAATTACGAAGACTAGTGATTGCAGTAACATGAAGATTAGTTCAGAATCACAAGAGGTCTTATAAGTAAGTACTTAGCCTACAAAAAAGTAAAGAAAATTTTGCATAAGTGGAGATTTGTTTTTCAACAATCTTACACTAAAAAATTCTCCAGATTGCGCTTGAACATCGTCAAGCAATCTCTGCAGTTGTCACGCTTGCGTTTGTCTTCCGGAGTGAGTACAACATAATTCCTTGCTCCAAACATGTTCAATTGTGCATTCATTATATGATGCATGAAAAATTTAACATGTGTGGAGGCTCATGTCAAAAAAACTGAATTTCCTTTCAGATGCCAACTGTCTCACTTAGAAGCCGGTGCAGTGTGCTAATAAGTGATTGCGGAATTTATGCACATTATTCTCCGTGGCAGCCGAGTTTAGGGCACTTGGGCGTGGCTGAGATGGCTCATCAAAGCCCAACGTGCAAACCCTTGGAGTAGCCATTAAACCAATGTCAAAAGGGGTGACTGTAGAAATAGAAAAAATACTACTCAGCATTGGATAAATTATTTAATTACATATGATAATTTTATAAACTTTGAAAACAATTTGCACTCTACATAAATAAATAAATAAATTCTAGTAAATAAACCTCAGAAAGGTGACGGGCTGCGGATGGATGCGGGCTGCCCAAGATCGGGATGGTAGACGCTCTATGGGGGAGACCTACGTCCGACAGCGGACGGCTATAGGCTGATACATTCATACATAAAATGTGACTAAAATGATTTTGTAACATTTAGACTGATCGTGCCTCTCTATCTCTTGTGTTGCGCTCTCGCTTACACACTTTGCGTGAATTACGTCAAAATAAAAATAAAACACAGCGAAAAAAAATGTGTCCATTGTGTTTAAATGGACACATTTTTTTTCCAGCATAAGTATGCCATCATATTAGTGCGACCGCTCACGGAAATGCTTGACCCTCCTTCTTCACCTCATACCCACAACTGGCCACAGGATATTCACAAGTAGCACAGCACAGCCAACACTTAATGGCGGTATCATGCGAGCGACCGGCACCACCCTCGTCGAGATTTCCCGATATGGCAGAAATCACATCACCTCTTACAAACAATAAAAGAGTATACTAATCAAAATTTTAACTATTTTTGTATTACTCAAAAAATTCTATAATCTTATAATGAAACATTATAATATACCAAACATTAAAAGCGGCGAAAAACAACTTTCAAAGACTTCCCTTTGAAGAAGTATAAAATTACAAAGCTAATGAATTTATTTCAAAATGTTAATAAACCTTGCAAATTAATTTCAACGAAGTGCTATTAATATATACAATGTCTACATAAACAGGTGCTCCATTTCCCCAGTCTGCATAATGCTAACCTTTTACCTTACACTTGAACTGATTCAGATATTAGCGAGTGGGTATTTTTAAATCAATAAGGCTTAGGGCGAGCGCCGAACGAGCGGCGTGTGAAAACCGACGATACCGTCTAAGAAATACGCCGGCGGCCTTAAAAGCTTTTATATTTCTATCGGAAATAATACAATGTAATACCTCACTAGAGGTTGAAATATGTAAAAATATTCAATTTTATTTGTACCGTTGGAAATCGTAGCCCTGCTACGAGCTCCCTGCTACGAGCACCGTAGCTCTCGTGGGGTTTTTTAAGCCGGGATGTTTACGCTTCGATCGCTTTTTTGTATGCTAATTCTTATACATACTGACATATTTGAGTTTTAATATTACATTTTTTTGCTGAGTGTAATTGTTGGCTTTAGGGTTCCGTAATAGGAACCCTGATACTGGGCAACCATTTTCTGTTCATTATAATTCCGTGAAGATTTATTTAAAAAAATAGCAGAATAGTCCAATTCAGCATTCAGTGACGATTAGTTCCAGTACAAAAGCTTTTTAATTTTTACTTATAGTACGAAAGCTATAAAAATATTGATACGCATATAAGAATCGGGCGGAAAAATAGCAATTATACATATATAGTTAAATGTATATAGTTCTTAAATGATAAATAAGAGCTTACATATTATTGTAAGCCTTTAAAATAAATAACATTTCTTTCGTTTAGAATAATTCAAATCATTATTTATGTTAACACAACCTTAGGTTTTCTGGAGTACGTAAGTATTAATATTATACGTTAGGTGTAAATAATTAATTCGTATTTAAAAAAAATACTATCTGACTGGCCAAACTTCATACCGCCTCAAAATGTATAAATAAAAAATTCCGAATTATATTTGCCGAATATTTCAACTTAAGTAAAAAAAATGTGGTAATAATTAAACTGGAACAAAAATTATTCTTAAAGATTTTTTCTAAATTAACTTACTTTTTAAACCTTCCTTGGAATTTCACAAACAGTTCAAAAACCAAACCTGTCCAGCCGTTCTCTTGCTTTAGTTAAACTAACAGACTGTTATTCATTTATATAAATATATATAGATAGCCCGATATACACAAAAACGCTCTCAATTGCCTTGAAGTCACTATTTGGTCATTATAAGCTCCGGAAATTGATCCATTGGAAGCAGGAAGTAAGTTCTAGCTTCCTTATTCGACTACTACTTTTGTCAGTTGACGCCTTGCCTATAGGAACGTCGGTAAATGAGTATTTATTTATACTAGTGGTCCGCGCAAGTTTAGTTAAAGTTAAAAATGTTCCCAAAGTATTTGCTTTACGTATTAATATATAGACTAGTGGACCCGCAAAGATTCGATCTAAGTGAAACTTAAATATCACATGAAATTGTAACTAAGGTAAACAATTTATGTAGAATTTGCAAAAGACACAAAAAAACTTCATCAATAATTACGTGTATCTTATAATAATATATCAATGTGTCAAATGCATGGTAATGTGTATGAACTTTTATTTATTAAATTAAAGCACTTTGTAAACATTATTATTAAAAAATATAAGCGTCCTGTACTTCTCTTATACGTAAACTATAAGTGTGGCAAATTTCATACTCCTCCTACTCCACGTATTGATATATAGATGAGATAACTGAAAGTGTACATTAAATATATTTTAAGCACTCGGGTTTTTCATTTTTCCATTGAATGGATGGCTTAAAATAATATACACGATTTGGTCCAACTTAATTTGCATCGCTGTCTATTTACTACTTATGAACAGCTTATCATTTTTTATCATCACAGGGAGATCGATTGCCAAAGGAAAAGGTGAATATGTAAAACTATAAAACCGTAATTTCAATCGTTTAATTCTTTTCAGGATAAAAAGGTCAGATCGTAATCTATATCCGTGCTAAATTTCATTTTACTCTTGTATGAAAAAAATGCAAATATCCATAAATCCATCCAAAGTTTTTGCATTAATTATATACAAATGCAAAAAGTTAAAGAATAGAATAATATATTCGGACTGTGGTATTAGTAAGATTACTTTTAAATATAAACTGTTAGGAATTACTTACATCCGTATTGGCTTGGAGTTAGCGTAGCTCCACTTTTCTGTACATTACACGGTGTTTTAGCATGGTGTGCTATACGTAGCCTACTCATTATGGGAATAGATTTCCGAAAGTAGTATTGCAGTAGGAAAACATAATTTTGCTTACTTTTCAATGCCATACGTCGAATTGAGTTGTAGTTGTAACCTTAAGGTTGATTTCTTTCTTTCATAAACTGACGTGTGCAATATTGTTGCAGGTGTGAGCGGTGCGGTATCCACCAGTACGTACGCGGGCCTGTACGGCGGGTACGCGGCGGCGGCGCTGGCCGGGCTGGCGGGCCCGCCGCCCAAGCGCAAGCGCCGCCACCGCACCATCTTCACGGAGGAACAGCTGGAGCAGCTCGAGAGCACCTTCGACAAGACGCACTACCCCGACGTAGTGCTGCGCGAGCAGCTCGCGCTCCGGGTCGACCTTAAGGAGGAGAGAGTCGAAGTAAGACATCACAAGCTATTTAAACATCTTTTGGTCACCGCACTCTTATCAACTCGGAAAGGGAACGTGAACGTATCACCTCGAGCCGTTCAGTATTCTTACTATGAAAGTCCTTACTGCAACGCACACTAAATGGAAACGTAATGTAATCGCCTCGTCTCGAAAAGCGAAGGCGTTTACGTTCCCTTTCTTACTAAGTGTGCAGTGACCATTACTCACATAAACTGACTACCGATAGAAGTGAAAACTTAAAATAATGTTCTGTATTTAGTAGCACACACTTGTCGCCCGCGTATTTGCTACGAGCTCTCGAAGCTCCACTATCCTATGCTATGTCGCATGTTGGTGACAATATTTTCCCCTGTCTTAGCTCTGCTAATCTAGTATTCAAAAAAGTTTCCTAGTTGCTATTCAATTCATTCTATGAAGTGTAAGTGTGATAAGAGAAGTGATGTCTTTTTGCTGATAAGTTGTGATAATCAAAATAAACTGCTATCCTAACTATTACTAGTACAAATACGAAAAATTATGTTTATATTGGTTCAAAAGTACAGAACGGATGAATTATGCAGAAATTGAAGAGTGGTTTTCTTGTGATATGATAATTGATGTTACGCTGGTGAAACCCACACAGCCAGTTTCTAATAATATAATTGAAATTAAAAAGACGTGAAAAAGAGTACAAAATAATGCACAAACTTTAACTTACGATACCTACCCAGATGTATCACTACAATATCTCAATACTGTATTTTCTTTATATGCGTCCAGTGAATATTCTCATTGATGATGATTAAGATTCTGCATTATTCCGTACTCTTCCCTAGAGATTATAGAAATATCATGATAATAATAGTCATAGAATAGGAAGTTATTATGTAGTTATCGTCTTCATCAAGCAAAGGTTTTGTTTTCTATTAATTAAAAAAAGTTATATATCATCGAATTTATCATCCTTTACAAATTATTCCATGAGATATATTTGAAATATAAGATTAGCAGGTATATGTACGTTAGTACATTATTACTAGCGTATTTAACGATCATAGCCTCTGTATCACAAAACTAACGAAGCATTAAATTAAACTTTATCCTCCCAAATTTCGTATACGACGCCTTCTGAAGTTACTAACAATTCTAAATTAAACACTAATTTAATTAAATGTGAATTACGTTCTTAATAGATAATTTAGTTTTGACAGATATAAAATATATATTTCTTTCTATTTTATTTGCCTTTTGAAGTCGGTGAAAATTTGTGTAACCTGATTCTAAGACGTTATTAATTGTGCTATATAAAATCATATTTTTCTAAGCTCATCATAAACAGGAACCGTACTTTATATTACCATTAAAGATAATAAACCCATTCTGTATCAGTATGAAGTTTACGCAATCGAAGAGCTTTGATTTTTGAAACAGAACTGTTACTTTTAGTAGTTCTAGTCCAGATAATACAGACCTCCCTAGTAAGGTGTACTTTGGTAAGTGCAATATCTGTAAATCTGTACTTTTATATTATACGTATTTGAATATCTTTCCTTACTGCGATTTCATAATTTACATAACATATTTTCGTTTTTAACTATTTATAGAGGTTGCGTTACCGAATAAATATGTACTTACATAACACATTAAACAGTGAACTTAAATATTTAGTTAATGTATTGACAAATAATTGAATATGTGCCGTAATCTTAGGCACAAACGTCACGCGCGTCTAAAACAAATAATGAATAACTTACAAGCTGCAAGTGTGGTTTATTTATAATAACGTTAATGTGGCATTGTTGAGCCAGTTAGCTGCATATATTTTCTTTTCATGTAAATAAATATGGCGTCTGCATACCGTGCTACTTCGTTGTCACTTATCAGCAAACACGAGGCATGGATATGACAGCGTTGCATCTCATTTCATAAAGAAAGGTTTGGAGTTCGGGTTCCTGGCAGTCCAATCGAAGACGAATATCTAAGAAGAATCGAAAAATACTTACCTGTTTAATTTATAAAGTAAAATCCACCTTCGTAGGAAGTAGTCGGTCAATAGATTAAGTTTATATATTATAAACTATAACGCTCGGAGATGCTAAAAAATCAAACACCTATATTAAAATAATAAGTGATGCAAAAACTTCGGGAACATTTTTACGAAAATTGCGCGTTCGGAGGAGTATGAAATTTGGAACACTTATACTTAGTTTACATGTAAGATTAGTGCAGAACGCTAATATATTGTAACAATAATGTTTATTAAGTACTATAACTTAATAAATAAAACTTTACACACACTACCATGCATTTAACACATTGATATTTAAGACACACGTAATTATTGGTGAAGTTTCTGTGTTGTTGCAAAGTTGCAAAAGTGCAAGTGTTGAAAATTCTACATAAACATACATATCACTAATATGATTGAACCCGTTAATTTGTATTTTTTGTTTAATTTTTACAACAATAATATTAAAAAACAAAAATCACTTTATTTCAATATTAGTACCATTTTTGTGACAAGGACGTCTCCCCTATACCGTAATCAATAATAATATGTAAATCGTGGTTTATTCACTATTACATAACTCTTTTGCTACAGGTTACAAAATAAGTTTGTCGACAACTTATACAATAAAAACGATTATGTGATCATTTCACGTTCGAGTTGAGCCTCCGTATTGTATTGTAGCATCTGCGACATCGTTGGCAAGGCGGAAAGCTTAGAAGTGGCGAGGGCCGTGAGTCAACAGAGGTGACGGGACACGTCTGCGCCCGTGCCTGTGGGTGGCCGAGACAAAAAAATCGTTTTAGCCGAACGTCTTCGTATGATCATTGTTAATCATTTACTTACACTTCGGATGATTGTGATTTCATTTTTTTTTCTTTTAGATGTTGATAGTATTTTGCCATGTGGCAAATTATATTTTGTGTCTACCTACGGTATGTTGATTTATGTAATAATTCGAGATTAAAAAAAACTGTCACTGAACTTTAATTTGTAATTACTTTTATTAGACTTAATTGATGATTTATGAGTTAGTTTTAGTCATCATCATCATCACCGTATTGTGACATATTGGGGTTGGAAACCTCTTATACAACAATTTAGTGTGTAACACTTAGTGGTTCGTCGATTGACGTCAGCTCTTGAATTTGTTCTGGGCTCGAGTCTCCCCTTGCAATTATTGCAGAAGCGGAAGTAGATAAGGATACAAATCATCGTCAGCCTTAATGCAACTACTGCTAAGTAAGTAGGACATCAAATAAATTTACTTATCAACTTTTTATCAACATCAAAATATTATTTATTTATTTTAGCTTAGTGAACAAAAATACGATGCTCTAATACTCTTATACAACATGTTACGAAATATTGAAATATCAAGTCCGGCATCATAATATGGCACATGCGAACCAAGTGAAAGTATTGCTAACACCCAGCTAGATCATATATCATAGGTGATTGTAGTCAAAAGTTACCTCTTACTGCTCTTAACTGTGACTATATTTGCCTATTGTAGATAACAGTAGGTACCTAATGAGACACAACACTATTATATTTCTCATTATTTTTGAAGCTATGTAGAGTTTCATTAAAAATATTCTGAAACGTAGGAAGTGTTAGTATTTCTAAACATTCTATAGAAATATTATAAAGAGAAAACATGTTTTGTTTGTACCTATATATCGGATAGGGTTCAACACTACTGGACCGAGTTTAAGATATATTCCCAGGAGGTAACATGGACAATTTGAACTACTACTCTACTAATATTCTTAATACTTAAGTCGGCTAGTATTTAAATATAAATAGTGTATGTAGTAGTGCAGTATCAGCGTGGATGTCTGTGTGCCGACACGAGTCGGGCAGCGTGCGGCGAGCCAGTTTGAATTTGGGCTGGTGATGTTTGCGGGCTACCGGTGTTGGTCAAGTGTGTGCTCAGCTCTCCATCGCGCCACCCAAGCTGTCCCGCTGTTTGCTCATCCGCATTTCTTCTCTACATAGGAGGTTGCGCGATTTTTTTTGTGTCCAAATGTGAACGCAAACCTCTTATTTATTAGTAAGTTTAATACACTTTAATTATTGCCACAACTAAAAAAAAATTATTTAGCCGATGAAGTAGAGGCCGATGAAATAAATGTTCAGGAGATTATAGTTTACTTGGTTTACTTGGAATTTGCGTAATAAGTATAATACCTTTAAAGGATGTTATTGTGTATTAAAAGTATAATTTTATGTGTACATTAAGAGATTGAATCCGCGGCCATGAAATTCTTATCACATAGGCAGGAACATGAGATAGACAGATAGACAGTTGGAAAACAATGACGCCAATCAAATCTTTGGTGTCTATAGACGACGGCATTTCTTACCATCCAGAAAAGCCAGACTGCTTTTTCCTTTAAAAAAAAAAGATCCCACAAGAGTCACCTTTTGAAGTATATCTCAAAAGGTGGAAACCTAACACCTAAGTCAATAGACACCTAAGTCCTAATGGCTAATTATTTAATCAGGGTGGGAACATGACCCCATTGCACGGTTCCAAGGACGTAGCCGGGTAATCCCCAGGGAGAAGAAGTCTGGTCTTTTCACCGAGGCCAACCTGTCGCTGGAGATCGGGAACCCTCCAGTTATAGCGGCTGAAGGAACACGGAGGGGTTTAGTCGGTATTAGGTACACTAAATGTCGAGCCCGACATAGTTCTAGGAGCCGCGCCGCCCGGGCTCCTAGTTATCATTTGTCTACTGTTCATTTGGCGGATACTCATTTATTTTATATATTTATTTAAGAGCAGTAGGTCTGTCTATATTCCATTTAATTTTCATTCATTTGTCAACTAGTTGCTCAGTCAACACGCCAATAGTCACAAGAAAAGTCATTAAAAAAATGAACATATTGATTTTGCCATAAAAGATACGACGTATATATCAAAGTACCAACGTAGTACCAGCTTTACTACACAAAAGAGTTTACTACACTGTTGTATAGTAACACAATATTATTGAATAAAATCTAAATAAGCCCGAAACGTCTTAAAACGTGATCGATTATATAAAAGCTACAAACGCTACAAATCGGAAAAACAGAATGATCCGTGAAAGCCTCACAAGTGAGCCTCATTAGGAGTATTGCGAGGGCCGGGGCGGGCCATAAATAAATCAAATTTAATTAACGCAGATTAATTTCCGCGGCGCCATCGCTCCCGGCCCTTTTTATTTGCCCCGAGGCAAGTCTCGGCTCTGCCCGAGCCGCGGCTCACTGCTACGGATTCTTTAATAAAAAGTTTACACTTAGTAATTTAACGTGTCGCCCATTATTTTCTCGTAGCGAAGCCGTCCAATGTCGCTTAAATTAAATTTTATCTTATTGATCTTTTAACTCATCTGTATTTATAACAGCTTCGGGGGCGACTCGATCGATATCGCGAAGGACCTTTGGTTGAACTTTCTATAAATAAACGAGGAAACTGTTCGTTAACCTCGCAATGGTTTTGTATATAAGTTGAAAACACAATTACAATATTACTCCCAGTATCCAACGGAGTTATCCGTTCTTTTTTCAAAATTAATCTTATAATTGTCTACTTAGGATAAAGATTAGGCGTAAAGATTTTATCTATTTTGTTATTATTAAGTCTATTAATAAGGCTACGTTTTCAGAAGAAGTAAAACCCTCTTTTATTAATTATTTATCGCATTTTTCCGGGACTGATAAAAAATATAGTAGACTTTTTGAACAGAACGCATTGAAGGAAGCTGTAGCAGTTTGTTTTCTTACTTTTCTGCGTCTTGAGCACCGTATGCCAGTCCTTTTATCGATACGCCTGTAAAACTAAAGGGCGTATGCCCCTTTAGTACAGGGTTGTGTCCCCGCTACGACGAGGAATCGTTACTCAAACCATTTCCTTTTTTGTATCCTCATAAATTACATTGGCTTATAAATAAATAAAATCTTCGGAATATGACAACGATAGTGGAACTAAACTTAATTTACAAAGCTTACGATTTTATTGATGTATTTATTAACTTAGGATTTTATCTATTTACTTAGTTGTTATTTCGAACTAATATTTGACCATAAATTATTTTTATAAAAAAAAGTACTTATAGCCTAAGTCTCTAGGAATCTAATATTACAATTAGGTATTTAAGTTAGTATACATACAGGAAAAAATCCTAAAGCTTCCAAGATTTACCTTCCAACTCCATAAACTAGGGGATGTATCAAATCAAATCAAATCAAAAAGTTTTTATTCAAAATACAATTACAGGAATTACTTTTTGAACGTCAACAATAAAATCTACCACCGGTTCAACCCTAGCCCTGTCCTGAGAAGAAACCGGCGAAACAAACTCAGCGGGCCTCATGTTGTGATATGTAAAAGTAAAGAATATAAAAATACAAATACATTTGCATATGATATAATACAATACAATTTATGAATTTACAAAAAATATGGTACAGAAACAGCCTGGGAGGAGGGTATTAATCCCAAGATGTGCGCTCTTTAACAACTTTTTTAAATTTATTAATCGAAAGTTTTTGGACGCTTTCTGGGATCCTATTGTAGTGGCGTATGCATTGCCCCCGAAAGGAATTCTTTACTTTACTAAGTCTATGAAATGGTATGTCTAATTTATGCCTGTTTCTCGTATTTCTATTATGATTATCATTTGTCGTTCTGAATTCACTAATGTTCTTTCTTACATACAAGACATTATCCAAAATGTATTGAGAATAAACAGTCAGTATACCGATATCCTTAAATTTATTTCTAAGTGATGTATTGGAGGCTAGTTGATAAATTGCACGAATAGCTCGCTTCTGCAGCACGAATATAGTGTTTATGTCCGCAGCGTTTCCCCACAATAGTATGCCGTATGACATAATACTGTGAAAGTAACTAAAATAAACTAATTTAGCAGTATATTAATCCGAGATTTGCCTAATTTTTCTAACTGCGAATGCTGCCGAACTAAGCCTGTCTGTCTGTCTAACATTAGGTAGAGTAAATTTAATACATTTTGTCTTTTTACTATTTAGTGATAAATTATTAACACTAAACCAATGTATCATCATTGAGAGAGACCTATTTACCTCATCGCAATTATCGCAGTAGGTACATATTTCTCAAATTATTACGATAGAGGTCTAAAAATGACTATACCTATGCACAATACATAAGAGGCAGTGATACCTACTTTTACGAGTAGTTTTCATGTAAAACAAACTAACATACAATAACAATAACAAAAAGTTAGTAGCACCAAGCTTTTATACACACCCTAACTCTAAATAGAGAAATGGAACGAAGGTACACTCACCTTCACAAACTCTATATTGTAGACATCGTGGCTCGGCCAAGTTGTTATCAGACACGCTTATATCAGAATAGTAATGAACGTTAAATACGTTTACATCCATCTGACGGTAACAATATATGCTAACATAGTTACTCGAATGAATCGTTTTTTATATCACAGCGCAATTTTTATCTTCTGTATCTTATTAATATTATAAATGCGAAAGTTTGTATGTTTGGTTGTTTGTTTGTTACTCCTTCACGCAAAAACTGCTAAACCGATTTTCATGAAATTTGGCACACGCTCAGAGAGTAACTTGGACTAACACATAGGATAGTTTTTATCCCGAAAAAATGTTCCTATGGGATGCCATGGGCTGATTTTTCCACGACATCGAAATTTACGCGGGTGAAACAGCGGGGCGCAGCTAGTAAGAAAATAAAAGAAGATTGTTAGACTTTCTCAAAGCTTATCTACGGACCAGGAGGTTATTGCTATTACAACTAGGTCTGCTGCGTTAATGATATTCCATTTGTATGTTTTTGTTTTAATCACCAAATAGGTAATATATAGTATTTAGATTACGCAAGGATCATAATGATACGTTTTGCATACACTAAATGTCCGTAAAATTAATGTATATATTATCGTTTAAGCGAGTTAAGTTTTGTTCTTAAGTATTATTGTTTCTACTTTAATAATTTTCAAGATATTCTATATTCCTGCACAGACATGAGCAGACAAAAATATCCTAGTAGTAGTAGTAGGGTCCTTTCAGTTAGGTTAACTTTAAGGTTATGGGTACCTGAATATAATCTTAACCTTAAAGGCTAAAGTCAAAACTAAATAAGATACTTTAGAACATTACCGGCGGAAATATTAGTAATATTTGATAGGTACGAAGTTACCTACTATTTTTTTATAGTCAGAAAAAAATCAATGGCAATCTTATTATGGCCCGCTTATAGCAATCAGAAATGTCTACGTAGAGTGATTTTCAGATATAACTTTGTCTTTTTCTAAAACATAATATCTTACCTTTATTTATTACCAGCAGCGCATTTACTGCTATAAGTGAACATAGCCTTCTTCAATTAATGGACTATCTAAAACTGCAAGAGATATTCAAATCTGACCGGTAGTTCCTGAGTTTAGCGCTTTCAACTAAACAAATGAACTCTTCAGCTTTGTAATATTAGTACCTACGTTCGTAGATGAAGTCGCAGCTATCGGCTAGTCTCACCGGGCGTGTGGTCCGTGAACGAAGCGAATTACAAAATTAAATAAAACTTATAACATTAGGTTTCCTTTTGATCACACACGGCGTATAAAAGGTTGTTTCTCGTGAAAACACGCGCGCCCCTGTATTTGCGTAGCGCGAATTGGAAACTGCATTATTAAACGGCTTTTGTTTTGCGGCCACACAACACTTGTGGAAATCAAACTCGTACATAACTGTACAATGCGATTTAATTTTTATACAAATCAAAAGTTTACAATCCAAGCGCTGCTCGCGCTAATATTATATGTTTATTAGCTTCAATCGCACTAGTGGGTTGCCTGCGTATCTTAGTGATTATTTAATAGATCTTTAGAAAATTTGAAACATATGATAGCTTTTGTTTTAGCTTCGTTTCTTTTTTTCTCGTTGAAATGACGTAACCTTAGGTTAAATTCCACCAAAAACATTCTGTAAAAAACTAGCCAAGTCTCGATGGAGCTGCATGTTTATCTCTAAAAAGTAATGAAATCTAGTCAAACTCGTGCCAAGTACCTATAAGGTTCCTTACTGCGATTTTTTTATTATTATAGTTAATATTGTGTGTCTTGGCCGTTGACTTGTACCCACTAAAGTACATTCTTTGTACTTTTTTGGGACAAGTCAGAAAATTTCTGCCATCTGGTCTTTTCCAAAGGTTCTCAAATAGGGGCCTGAAAATGGTCCCAGTGAAGGATAGTACAGCAGTGTTTGCTTCGCGCTCGACTTGGCGGGGGCTCTGACGTGCCCCCAGATTATGAAAGTCAAATATGTCCCTACTCAGTAATAGTTATGCACTTAAATTTGTAGTTTATGGATTTATTTTAAATTTATTTTGATAAATTGCACCAAGATTTTTCAGCTCATGTACGCCTGGAACTTTTCAAAATTATAGTTGATGGAATGTATTGTCACTTCTTGATGGAAATTCATATTATAATCTCATTAAATAATATATTTTTTTATACAATTTCCACTTTTGTTAAACTCAATTACAATTTAACACAACCGGTTTCGAAGATTCACCTAATATTGAACTATTATTAATACTACTCAATAAATAGTTTACTAGCATTTCTAGTCTAAGGAGACAACGAGCAGTCGGAACCCTTTAGTGACTACTGCAGACAAGCATCCGCATAATTGATATGCAGATGTGTTGGCCTCATTCTCTTTTCTCCTGAATAAACCAGCGGAAAGTCTCAATCTGCTACAGCGTGTCACAGCTTTGCGGCGGTGTTATGTGCAGCGAGATGCACCACTCCGGTCGTGCTGGCCCAATTCGGTTATTAATGATTATATCTATTAAGAGGATATGGGTCAAAATCAAAGAGGTGAGAATTTTAGATTTTCAAATATCTGAAAAATTAAGTTTACTTTTGAAGAAAACTAACAAAAGGAGTCTGTTGTGTCATTTATCAGGAACCTTGTCCATGAAAATGCGCGCACAAAAATAAATATTTTCGAAATTCTACCCGTTAATAAGAATTATGGCAGAGTCGTGAGTCATTTCGGGAACACTTTTAAATGAAGCTTAAATAATAATTTAAAAAACATATTTAAGGTTTACCTTTAATAAAGTACGATAAAACTGTTTCTAAATCGAAAAATGATTGTTTTTTGTATATTTTGTAATAAAATACATTTTTTTTAAAATTACTCTTCATAAATCTATAAATGATGTAAATTCTGTTCCAAAATTTCAGTTTATTTTATGTATTCTTGCATTGCGTTTTACATAAATACCACGAATACAAAGGCCCATAGGTCCTTTTCACATTGTTTATGTAAGATTTAACTATAACATTACATGTAGTGATTTATTTGCAGTTTTTATGACGTTCCCGAAAATTATAGGGGTGTTCCCGAAATGATATTGAAGATCGCCACTGACGCATTTTTAAAAAGCCTCGCGCTGTTTTGAATTTTTTGGTAATTTGTCAGCAGTGTCCTTTAATTGTGTTGTCAAAACCTCGCCGAATAATAGATGCTTACGAACTTCCGGAGTTACAGAACAACCTCTTGTCAATTCATTAACTTTGCGAGTAGGCGTATCAGCAGGCTTTTTGGATGCTCTTTCGTCACGTCTTCTGCTTCTCTCCACTTTTTTTCGCAACTTGTCTATAGTTCTTTGCATGTCTTGTATTTTTTGTTTCTGTTTTTTAACGATTCTGTAAACCTGCGCTTTATCTTTTTCAACTTGTTTTCTCCCTGATATCTTTTTTAACACGGAAATATCGTTTCTCATCTCATTTTCAGAATCTGGGGGGCTATTAGCTAAAATATTTAAAATATTTTTTTTTGTCTATAATTTTGGGAAGTCTTTCTCCACGTCTTTCTCTGTTTTCTCTTCTCTCTTTCAGTCATGTCACTAACAGTCTTAACTTTTTTCAGATTTCTTTTTTTGGAAATATTCCCTATCTGTCAGTCTTTTAATCTCTTTTTGTTCAGGTGTCATATTATCTAAAAACTTGCGCTTCCGTCCATTAGCCTTTTCACGGTTTTTTGTAAGCTAAACTATCCTTTTTAATCGTTTTTCGACTTCTCTTTGTCTTTATTTTTATTGTTTTCCATTTTACTTGTACTAAATGTTTACCTAAAACCAATATTTTTTTATTGATAAGTTTCTTAAACACAAGTTAGTATCACTTCGTTCATAGATTGTCATTTCGGGAACACCCGTCATATGCGAGAACGTTCCCGAAATGACCGTTCTCGAAATGACAATTTGATAAATAATTGTATGTTATGCTTGACGCCGGCATGATAGATGTTGGTTTTGGAGGTCATGAAAAAGTGACCGGTACTACTTATCATTATTTCACGAAAAGTATGCAATTTACGAAAAACTTATCACTAAACAGCGTTCCCGTAGTGACAGGGAATTAAAGAACGCCACGCACATATCAAATTAAACAGTACTTACCAACAAAATCTATTATTTTATTCCGTAAACACAACACACGCCCTTTGCTTTGGCTAACGAACTTCACAGTGCTGCTCCCTAACGCCACCTATTATGCGTTGTTTTATTTACATCGAGAAATATCAATCGCGTTCCCGTAATGATTTAGTAACTCTCAGTCAGCATTTAAATATCCAAAACTTGAAGAAATTAAAATGACATGGATTTAATTTATAGACGTATTCTAAATTTAATGATTTTCAAATCTAATGTATTAATATGACATTTTTGATTGGTAATTGTAAACATTTTTCATTTGTGTGAACTATGGAGCATGGTTTATGGACGCGTTCCCGGAATGACAATTTAGGCCTGTTTATGTAATAAAATCAACTAAAACAATATTATTAGGAATAAAAATTATAAGTGCCTAGTAATTATGCACATTACCTATAATTTGAAATACATATAGTAATAATATCATGTTATTTTATTAAGAAAACTTTATCAGACGCATAATTCCCTCCTCTCTGATTTTGACCCATATATGCTTTATCCAAAACATTGCCCCCTCGAGATTTCGGACCAAAAGTTGTGCGTCAAACTTGGTACTCATCAGACAGACAGATCTGGTACTCATAAATGAATTCTCCCAATAACCCAAACATGGCTTGTTTTACTCAATAAAAGGGTTTTTATTTTATTTCTTTTAAAATTTACTTTGATATTAAAAATATAGGTTAATATGTTTAATAATTTGAGATTCTAGGCTGAGCATGAAGCATTAAAGATGTTATATCTAAAACTATGTAATATTTACTCCGTAGATGTTCTACCATTAAGGTTCTAGGTACATCGTTGAACTAAATACAAAAGTTCTTTCTCTTCACTATCGCGATTGGGTCCTTCGTATTTTCTGGGAGCGAGCAACAGTAAACATTGACCTACTGAAAATTTAACAATTCTAATTGAAACTTTTCACGTCGATTGCTTTTCTTGTTCTCGGAGTATACGGAATTCGTTGTTCTTGGTCTGGAATCTGATGTCTATGTGTGTCTGTAGTTATAACATGACGACACATTACATTCGAACGCAAATACAAAGATATATATTTTTTCTGATAACTGATATGGACAAAAAAATAATTACCTATTTATTTCTACAATTTAATAGGTAAAAGAACAAATGACTGTACCTATAAATTCTTCATAATTTTTATGTATCTATATTTGCCATTTATAATTATGTAAATGGCTAGATTTATAAAAATTATGCATATAATTATTTCCTCTTTGAACATTGCCAAACATTTACATTGCTCCGTAAATAGCAAAATATTTTTTATGGTATAGGAGATGCGCTGCCCTCCTTTCTCCCCTCACCTCTATGGGCCACCGGCTACTTACACACCGCACGAAACGCGACAGCACAGCTGTCACTTTACGCCGGTCTCGTGTAAGCGAGAGGTACCTCCCCGGTCGTGCTGGCCCAATTCGACCGCATGCAAGCATCACACTGCATGCTGCACTACCTCTTATAAAAATTAAAGATTATTTTAAAAGATCTCAACAATCAATTTAGTTATAATACGTTGTAGATGTTAAGTTCTGTAATTAGCACATTAAATAAAAACTAAAAAAACTAAAAACTAAGGAAATTTATTGTCATTTGTTAGTTGATATGTTTAAGCCGAATCGGTATTACAATGATGCTTGGTGCAACAGCAATGTATGATTAGGGATTAGAGTCATTTGCTATTTCTCCTATCTTCCTCTTACTAATTTCACTTTGTATCCATAGCTCTGAAGATAGTTTCTTGACCTGAGCTTTCTACGGTGAATGCATCGAGAAGATACAGAAATTGTAGCGATAAGTTAAGCCTGCTAAAAGTGAAAAAATATTATTACTTCACAGGGTTTATCTGGGCTAGGTGAGCCGTATCTAATTGTAATAAGAAAGGGTGACATTTTTTTTTGCACTTACATATCTATCTCATACATATCTTACTATATATATATATATATATATATACTAGCTGCGCTCCGCCGTTTCACCCGCGCAAATTTCGATTTCGTGAAAAATATCCCATAGCATCCCATAGGAACATTTTTTCGGGATAAAATATAGCCCATACGGATTCGGAAGAATCCCTCTAAGTAATGGTAAAAGAAATTTTGAAATCGGTCCAGTAGTTTTTGAGCCTATTCAATACAAACATACAAAAATACAAAAATACAAAGGTTTCCTCTTTATAATATTAGTATAGATATATACATACGCACACATCTAAACACAAATACAGTTACTTTAGACTATAGGTACATATTATGAATTAAATTAATAGTTAACGAAATGGTATTTCAAATTATATACTTTTCTTTCTGATATACATTTGCTGTAGCTCCTCGGGTAATTCATTTACTAGCTTTGGGATTAGACATTCTATTCTCCGCGTGCCGTAAACATTGTTTGTTTTTGGAACGCAATATTTATTTTTGTTGATAATAGGTCTTAAATTGGTTGGTCGTGAATTTTCTATTAAGATATCTGGATTATTAGTTTCTGTTAGAATAGAGTATTTTACCTTATCGAAGACATTCATAAGTCCACAATATTTGAAAATTTCATCCGTATTCTCTTTACATTCTTCTTTAACGTGTTTGGTCACTATTATTTTGAGTATTCCGATTTGAAGCCTATGAATGTCCTCTATGTAAGACCTGTAAGTACTTCCATAGCTGCTTAACCCGTAGGTGATGACCGATTCAGTTAGGGATAGATATAAGTCTCAGAATTTTATAGGGCAGTTTATATTTAAGAACTTTCATTCTACTCATGATAGATCTCAGTTTCGAGCACACATGAACTTTCTGACTTCCCCGGCTGAGTCTGTCGTCAATTTGGAGCCCGATATATTTGTGCGTTTGGACTTGTTCTAAGTTTTTACAAGTACATACATATATCGTATTTACATCATGGCTATGTAAACAGTTATTTTCGCGTGCGATGATGATTGGATTGGTGTTTACTCTACTTTGTGGGGTATGTATATGCATAAGCTTAGTTTTTTGGTTGTTTATGATCAATCCAACATCGTACGCCCATTTACAAATCATGTCAAAGTCAGCCTGTACAATTCTTTGCGCTTCACTTAAATCTCTACGAGCCGCCATCAGACAAGTGTCATCGGCAAATTGATACACAGAGGACATTTTAACAACTTTGTACATATCATTTACATAAAGGAGATATTCGGTAGGCCCAATTATCGAGCCCTGAGCGGTGCCAGATTCGGTTAGTTCCTTTTTACTGAATTTTTTCTCTATTTTAACAGTCGTGTAACCATTTTTATGATAGTTTTCTATTAATTTCAGCAAGGATCCTCTTATACCATTATCAGACATTTTTTTTTTAAAGATTTTAAAGTAGGGCCGTTTTATCGTTTAAAATGGTGTAAGCGGTTGTTGAAGCATTTTTGAATACCGATGTTTCATAAGTTCTAAGCTTTCACTACTCTCGGGATTCCCCATGACTGTCTGTTTTTTTTTTGATGGTTTTTTTTTCAATTCTAACAGTTTTAGATTGTAATCAAAAGCGCTGCGTTTTTCATACTCTTATGCAGCTTTTGTGTATTCATAATTATTTAGAGCCTAAGGACCTATCAAAGCGTAACAGACAGACATCTAAAAATAAGTCATAAATATGACATTCCAAATACAAAATAAAGCCATTTAATATCCAACCTGACGACATAACTCGGTATAAATTATCTCAGCTAACAAATGTATATTCAAGCCTCTAGGTTTAATAAATATCTAATAACCGAGAGACAACCTTTTCGTTTCTCGTGATTGAACGTCTCTGAGCAAATAAAAAGACAATGAGGGTTGGTCTTAAGCGCCGGCTCAACTCTTTACACAATTATTTAATTATTAAATAGAGATGTAATCTTGACTCCGCCGCCTCCCGCCTGCAGCGCTCCGCTGACTGCGCTGTCTCCGCTGTTGATCTTTTTACAATTATTACCCGCCGGAGGCTGAGCTCGCTGCTGCGAACTCTTCACGTCTTTATGTCACGCGTTTTGTTCGACGTTAATAGCCTTTGCTTCTGAATGCTCTTTAAGCGTCGTTTTGTTTAGTTAATTGTGTTATTATGTCTTTGTAGTTCTATTCATTTAAATGTTATTATGTTTGTATTGTTTGTAGTAATCTGTTTTACAAAACAAAATAACTATTGTGGTTATAATAGATGCATAGGTACAGATTTGCGTGCATATTTTCTCTTTTTCCAACATCATATATGAGAAAAAAATTTATGTACTTACCTGATATAGTTTCTTCAGCAATGACAGAATAATAACAGATAAATGTATGTAGACTATAAATTGTTACATAATCAGTCCACACTTGTACCATTTGTGAGTTCAAAAACTACATTGTATTAATGGTTCCGAAAAAATGAATCAACGACAGATGTCTAGCCATCTTTTAATTAAATTCAAGACGACCGATTTCCTGTTACTCGCATCCATCCCCAACTACCATTAAAAGAGGGTTTTGTCCATCAGACGACCGACCAGGGCTCGTGATGATAAAGTTCAGAGTATTCAATCACACGATCTGCGTCACCAACTGGCAGCTCTAAAAATAACTTTTAACTCGAGTTGTAATTTGTACCTATATAAAAACTGCAAGATAATCAGATTTTTTAATTTATTTATTAGTAGATTTCTATACCTATAACATAAAATAATTGTACAATATGTTTTAATAGTCCAGATACAGCCGAACATAGAGCTACATATAAAACAAGGCGTTCTCATATCCAACAAACAGCCGTATTCACATTCAATTTGAACCGAGCGAAAGAGTTTAACGATTTAAAAACATCAGGACAGAGAGACTCGAGACTTCAGTGAACAAGAAAAAGTGGGCGTGTCGCCCCGCCCAGCGGGACGCGGCCGGCGGCGCTTCCTGGTGCAGCCTCCCCCAGGACTTATCTCGTAATAGCTGGCTGTAATAAAAGAGATACGCTCACAATGTGTTACTAAGTAATAAAGCGCCGCCATTTTGTCTTTCGCTTCCGTGTCAACTGACGGCAATAACGCTTTTATGAGCCGAGCAGCGAGCCGACGTCGCGTGATCAAAGAATACGCTCCTATTTAATTTTACGGCCGCTGCCCGCCTTTGGCTGCGAAACGAGACGTGGATAACGTAATCACTCGATTGTTTCGTGCATTACCTTCGCCGGCGTGCGCGCCCGGCGCCGAGCGCTAATGCACGGACAATTACTGTACGCGCCTCTGACACTACGCGATGCATGAATTTAATGATCTGTTCTATTTAGTCGCGTTAATTACCTAGGTTCCGTGTAGTTGAATTGTTTTAATTTGAATCAGACTTATAAATTCATTTTCATCATAGTCGAAAATTGATTTTACGTTTGAGTTAGCCTAGTTTTATTCTAGTAAGAGATAGTGCCAAGCTGCATAGCAGTTGAGGACGACACAACCAGATAGGCACCTCTCAACCACATGACACTGCCGCTCCTTATATTATAAAAAAACGGGAGCTTATCTTTTGTATGGGAGCAAAAAAATCATGTTTATTGTATGGAGGCTCCCTTAAATATTCATATTATTTAATTTTTTAATATCTGTTGTTATAGCGGCAACAGAAATACACCATCTGTGAAAATTTCAACTGTCTAACTATCATAGTTCATGAGATACAGTCTGGTGACAGACGGACGGACGGACGGACGGACGGACATCGGAGCCTTAGTAATAGGGTCCCGTTTCTACCCTTTGGGTACGAAACCCTAAAAACTATAAGAAATATACGAGTTGTAAATTTCACATTTCGAACATTTTCATCAAATCAGAACATCAAAGTCGAAAATAGAGAGCTTTTTACACACCATTCGAATTTTTGATCTAAAAATGTTACCGACGCGACGGCAAAAGCAACAGCATCTTTAATTTAAAATTTATATAAAAATAGTATCGTAGTGATGTCCAGTCTACATTTGCGTATGTTATTACAAAATTCGATATATCGAAGTTTACAATTCCAGACCGCTATAAGTTATAACCCAATCCTCGGCCGGGTGAAGTATCACTCTATTATTTATACACTCGTTCGATACGCAATACAAATTATTGTTTTCAAAGTATAACGTTTAGGGGAGCACGATGTTTGTGGAGCGACCCTCCGGGGGCGCCGGGATAGAGTTTGACGAATTTGACACTTAACCTGACGGGAATAAGTTTTATTTTACAAACGTACGCCGCGCACAAAGCACTTTTCCGTCGTAAGGCGAAATTGATGTACTATTATAGCAATCTTTTGACAATTGAATTGTGATTCCGACGCCGCATTGTGCGCAGATAGGCCTTTCTAACATAAAGGCGCGAACATGGGTGTTTGCGTGTGGTAATAGATACGAAGTGACAGACGCAGGGGGATACTTTTTCAGCCTCCGGTCGCGGGGGGATGTTTTGACATTAAGCGAAAAGAGATGGGTGTGATTTGGAGTGCCCTTTGTGGAATTATAGTCGCGGACGTCTTTAATATCGACTAATGCATTTCACAGCTAATGGGGAGAGGTAGCGCGACAGGTGTGACAGCTTTGCCAAATTTTAAATATCGATTACTTTTTATACATCACTGTGTTGGCTTCATCTTTGTCGTTGTTTTGGCACCGATTTGTCTCTACATAAGTAGAAATTTACATTTTACTTCTCTGGCACAGTAATAATTGGTTATTTTGTTATGGAGGAGCGGGGTCTCTTGTCACAAGTATGTACTTACTTAAAAGGAGACTCCAATATATGTAAGAATTTAATGTAACTTGTGGTACTGAATAAACATTTTTATTATTTATTATTATTAATTGGTACCCGTAGCTGCTTCCAAGCTTTTCCAGTAGTACATCAAATGTCCTTTATAAATCTTGACTTTCTTCGAGGTTTATTTTCTCATCAAAAAGAAGACACATCATATAATATGTGGATTGTGGGGTAATTATTTACATCTACCTACGTGTGCCTTGCACGTGGTAGCGTCTATTAGATAAAATGACTCTATTAGCGGAGTTTTTGCCCGTTTATAGGCACAACAACCCCTTCTCTAGATAAAAAGAATATTTCATTTCAAGAAATAACAAAACAAACTTTTCACAACCCATTCACAATGATTACCTACGCAACAGAAACGTTAATCAATCCGAGACGGAAAGTAAACACATCAGTAAGGCAGCAAAATAATCTCAGCGATGAATGGCAATTAAAGTGCAGGCGCAAATTAAAATTGAATCAACATTAAAGTATCAGCGGCGGATCAGGCGTCCATTAATAAATCACTTCGCTAAAACCGTAATTGTAATCTCAAACAAGGCGGAGGGAGCGTGTTTGTTCTAACAACATTATTACAATAAGTTCGGGCTCGGTCCGCCGCCAGCCGACCTCGTAGCCCCATCCTGCAGTTCACAGACCGAACGAGCCCCCGACCCGCCGACCCCCTCCCCTTCTCTAGCTTCATGTTTATCATTTTTGAAGTGAAAACTTCTTCGGCGTTACAGAGAAAATAGACTTCGCGTCATAGCATGCTTCGTAGAACGTGGCGCTAAGCTGTCGTAGCGTGTGTGCCACTAAATACAGGTAGTTGTTACTTGACTGTTTAATTTTTTTATATTCCGATCCCATACCTATAGAATGTTGATATTTAAATGTACAAATCTGTTCTTGATTCTCGCGGAAAATTTTTTGCAATTATTTTTGAAATTCGCTAGACGAAATTATAAATCTAAATGAATTGTGTTACGTAGTTCGACATGAGATGCTATAGCATATCATATCATGCGAGTGATAGCAAGGCAAGATATCTATTTTTCATTCATGTGATATTGTGGTATTAATTGAAGTCTTATTTATCAGCCAACATCATATTTGTATTTTCAGATGTAACTATTCAAATAAACATCAACTGATACGCCTCTTCACGTTTAACAAAATATAACAATAATTTCCCCCCAAGTTTTGATACTATAATGTTGTCTACACACTGGCGATTTGTGCCATATCAAGTGTATTGAGGAAGCGAGGCGTCGGAGCATGCTCCTCATACCCCGGGGCGCTGCGCCCTCCCCACGGCATCTGCTTGTCTCCCATATACCATCAAATGCTAATCAACGACGATACGAATCATTTTGAGTTGTTGTTTACTCAATTAACGTTTAATTTTGTGGTGAAAACGTTATTGTTGTCTATAATCACAATAAACCTTATGTTATAGAAGACATAGACGCTATGTTTAAACTAATAAATCAACCTTCTTAGGAGAGTTGGCAATACTGTTTTACTCCGAAATTTAAATTTCGGAGGGTTCGTAATTTTTGCCAAGTTTTATTTTTCAATTTGAAAAGGTTCCTAGTCGCGTTTCCAACTTTTACCGGCAACGGTCGTTCGATTCTCGAGATATTTGACATTTCATTTATGAAACAAAATGGTTGAACTTTGGTACAAAGAGGTTTTTATGTTCATTTCAATGACTGGACTGGCATAGTAAAGTAGCCGTAGAGAACTAAAACATCGATTTAACGAATATTATTTAGGCGAAACTCATTCTCTATAGCTGGGATTTAAATTTTATTTAGTGTTAACACTTTAGACTACTTACATAATATTTTTCGTCGTATTTATTTTCACTTTGTATATGGGTGCACAAGTGTGTGACACAAGTACACTCAACCATTCCCTCATTCTCCTCCGACGGGAAGACAATCCGACACAACTTGCGAAGACCGACGGCTTAACGTATTCTCCGAGGCATCACCGTGGCTCGTACTACCGCCAACTTCGTGGCTCCTGACTGTTATTAGAAAATAAAAAATCACAATAAACGGGAATTCGGGCGCGGGACCAATCGATGACTGTTTGAACATGCTAACCAATAGACCACGGGGCCGCTGAATTACTATAATAACTCCATATCAAAGGAAAGTCGACCATCTCTGGCAATAGGGAATATGCGTATGATTCAAATAATGATAATTTTTTTTATATGTAAAGTCTTTTCCTGTAGATATGCGTACGTATTAATATTTTTTTGTATAATTTTGTTTTCAGCCAGAAAATAATTATTGAAAAGTGCAAAAATTGTGCAGGAAGCTTGAATTAGGTGAAACGCACGCCATTGGTCGGCATGAATTGTGACGTCAAATATCATAATAATGTGATTGTCAAAGAGCATTGGAGCATTGCCATTGGTGGTTGTTATGATGCGTGACGTCATGTCAGCGCGGCAAAATGGCGATCGTTTAAAAAGCTGTTATCGGCCTACTAATTTGAAACATTTTTTTTGAACTTAATATTGTTGGTATTTTTTTTACATTAATGTAATTATGTAAATTATCATTTAAAAATATAAAAAAAATACATGCATATTCCATATTGATTTCTAAAAGCTATGTAGTAATTGTTTGTAACAAAGTTTGCCAAAGCTGGACACGATTAATGATATCAAAAAATGCCAAATAATTTAATAATATAATAAACAAATATCTACTCAAGTTACACATATGCAATTTAGAGGAGTAAGGATCGGCAGATTTTATATTTTTAGACAAGTAACAGACCTACTTAGGACGAGGATGAAGAATACTAGGGTATCTCGACGATCAAACAAACTACATTTGAATACAGGTAGAGGAACATATCCCATTCAGGTGTAGGCTGTAGGCAGTAAGCGATTCAAACGGCATTAATATATAATAAGAATTAACAAATTCCATTGATCGGGTCCGTATAGCTGGTAT